>JBBYHM010369183.1:0-77190 GCA_038381775.1 Adansonia rubrostipa | reverse complement strand
GTAAGGCAATTCTTTAAGAACAAGAAGTATGATTGTTATTAAGTTTTCTGTCTTTTCAAACAGCTCAGCCATCGATTTAGAATAACAGAACAAAAAAAGTCAAAGCACTCTCTTTAAGACTCGCTCGTTATCCACGTGAAAGCTTAGCCTGGCTCCGCCTATTTCTTCTCCAGGTCTCCGGGGAAGCTTTTAATTCATAAAATCATCTCATGTGCCTTTCATTAGCAAGATTTGTAGTTAACAACGTCGAGGATTTTTTTTATTGACTCTCTTTATGGATATGCTGTATTTTAAGGTATATTTTTTCTGTTATACGTATACATAGAATAGAATATATATACAATTGATAACGTATAAGACAGTTATTTTATTCTTAATTTAGTATTTTTTAAAATATAAATATATATTTTTGTACATATTACAATATCATTTTAAAAAAAATATTTTCTGTACATTTATAAATCAAGACATCCTTATCGAATTAAAATATTGACTGAAGTAATAATTGTTTCTTTCTTTTATCAGCTTTGAATTTCTTGTTAAAGTGAAATTTTGAAGCCCCAAAAGATCAACTAATAAAATTACTCTTAATAGTTATTAAATATAAGTAAGATAAATAGTAATCATTGTAGACATCTAATTCTATTGGAGTCATTTTAATTATTAAATAGTTTTAATTTTTTGAGCTTTTTAATTATTTATAAACAGTTTGCTTTTAGTGGAGGTATTCATGGATTAGCCACACCATAGCCTAGGATTTTTTTCATTCCTTTATCCAAGCCAACCCAAACCAAGTGTGATTCGGCTTGTAAAATCATTTCACTATTTATAAAATATTAAAAAAATTAATTTTTATATTAATTTTTATATATTTTTATAATTAAATTTAAATAAAAATTAATTTTTATGAATAAATTATAATTTGAGTTCAGACAAACCAAGTTGACCTTGATTGAAAAATATCAAGCAGCCTAACTCTTGAACAACTCTAATTCTTAGAATTCAAATTATTTTTAGCATTATTTTCCTTTTAATTTTTGACATGGTTACTACTTTAGACTTTATTCCGGACTCAATTTACTTTAGAGGTTTAAGCCTAATTATTATTTGGGCCTAGAAAGTCAACCCACACTTTCCATTTCCATTTCTATTTATTTATTTATTTCCTATTTTTTAGACCTGACAAATTCAGTATTTATTTAATTTTTATATATTTTCATATGCTATAATCATATTTAAAAAATTATATATTTATATAAATGTTGATATATTAACAATTCATGTTATATCGATTTTAATAATTCAAGTATTCACATTTGTGTAATATTTGTGTCGTGTCATGTCATGTCATATTTTAATTATTTTTTCATATGATGTAATCATATCTTATCCAAAGTTGCTAGATCTACTATGTTTTCTATCTCTTATCATTATGGTTATTTTTATCTCTTTTTTCTTTTTCTTTATTTTTATTTGTTAGTTTTGAAATGATTATGATTTTGATATAAAAAACGTTTAATATTAATTAGCTTAAGCTTAAATGGATTTTTCTAAAAATCACTTTTGAGAAATATTTGAAATATAAACATGCATAACCCATTAGTTTTCTTAAAATTACATGCTTTCAAATGCACATTTATGTCCAAAATATTTGGGAACTTCTTAAACTCTTTTAAAATGCTTTTAAAAGAATTTTTAAAAAAAGGAGCGTGTATTGATGTAGTGTTGATACCAATATTGATACCAGCTATTAATACAAAAAATTTAGTAGCTCTGTCTTTTGAAGTCAAAATGGTATTGATACATTACTTCAAAGATTGATATTTTACAAGAAAAATTACCTTATATTAAAGTATCAATACTCCGCCATGAAACAGTCAAATTTTTTGAGGGTTTTAACCGCAAGGTATCGATACCCATGTGGACACCCATTTTCATCCATGTTTAACTTTGATTTTATTTCTATTTTAATTTACTTGTAAATTTCATTTTGGTTTTTTTAAAAAAATCCAAAAAATAAAAAAAATAAGAAATTCAAAGAAAAAGAAAAAAGAATTGTTGATTGAAAAGAAAAATCCTCTTTTAGAGTAAGATTAAATTATAAAATTCAAGATTGAAACCAATAAGAGTTTTATCTTATTTAAAACTATAATTTCATTTCAAAAGGAACTTTTAACCATATTAATCTAGGATTCTAAGAAATTCTACCTATAGAATGCGGTTAGTCTTATATTTTAGGGACACAATGCACAATAGCAAAAGCAATACAAAGAGAGAGATTTATAAAATATTAAGTGTTCTTGCTCTTGAAAAAGTTTCATTCAATTTAGATCAAGAGATTTTAGCTTGGATTTTGAGAGTCATGTTTAGAAATTTAAACAAAATAGAGTGTTTAGATTATTTTAAAGACTTTTTCAATTGTTTTTTGATAAAAATTAAAGTTCCCATAAATTTGATTTAATCCAATAATCATTTTTGGGTACATGAATTTTCTGTCTATAGGAGTTTATCCTAGACCTATCCAAAGGCTGGGTAGCTTACCTGGCTTGATTGAGCTCGGGCCTGAGCTTTACTGTTTATGCTCTAAGGTGGCCCGGTTCAATCGAAAAATTATTTTTTGATTAAAATAATATATTTTTATTTAAATTTGATTATAAAATATATAAATATTAATATAAAATATAATTTATTAATAAAATGAATAATCATTCAAGCTTAGGCAGACTGCGCTAGTCAATATTAGACCTAGACTTAAAATTTAAAATTTTTTCAGACTACGTTTCAATGCAACCTTTAAACACCTCCACTTTGAACATACATAGTGGCACAACACTAAATCTTGAAGAACACTAGCACCTGGTGGCATGGTATGGAAATTTTGGATTGAAAGCAATGGCTCATGCTCGTTTCAAAGAAATCTTAGAGAGGTAGGTTTTTAACAACTGTAGCAAGTGACTCACATATTACTATTCCTTTGCTTAGTTTCTACCAATTTTTTATCTTGGTTTTCGTGCCTTTTTCATATTTAAGTCTAACAAAGGTTGAGCGAAGGTTATGAGTGATGCCATCATATGTCACTTGATGATTTTGATTTATATGAATTTACTTTTTTAATTTCTTTTAAATTATTTTACACATTATTACTAACATATTTTATTCCATTTCTTCAGGATTAATTTGATTGGGCTATTCATGATTTTCTTCTGCATTATTTTTATTTAGTTGATTAGAATATTTTTAATTTGTTTGGATGATAGTTATTCAAGGTTATTAGTTTGGTTGATTAAATTAATTTAGAGTTAAGTATTTTTTAATAAATTCATTAATTTGTCTTAGGATAAGATGACTTAGTATTAAAAATAAAGGTTAAATTATCATTAGATTTAACTTTGTAAGAGCATATATCAGAAACAAGTAATACAATAATGACGTAGAGTATCGTTTTCATGAGGAATTAAACTAAGATTTTTTAATTATTAAAATTAAAATAATTTAATCTTATTCAAACAATTAATTAAAATATTGTGAAATAAAATTAACATTAAACTAAAATTAACTAAATAAAAAAATAAAGAAATTAAAAATGGTTTATTTAATTGATGAGAAAAGTCTAGAATTATAATTTCCCTTAACACTTCATTTAAACCTAAAACTTGACTAATAATAATAAGTTTTTAATCTAGAGTTCTAATTTATATATAAATATCTTCTAATTGTCTTATAAAAATAATCTCTCCTAACCAATTTACTATATTCCTATGTAAATTGAATTAAAAGAAACTTATTAATCTTAGACTCTAATTTGGTTACATATGACATACTCTTATAGTTCTATTTACATGCAAATAAATTCATCATAATAAATTAATATGAAACATATGCCATTCAATCTAGGTCTAAACATAAAATTCTCTTTTCTAATTTCATTAAGGTTATCAAATTAATTTAATTGGTGTTCAAACAATTAGAAGCATTAAGAACAATATTGAACAAACAACTCAAATATCATTAAATCAAGAAAAGAGAATAAAATAATCCAAAACTATATGTTGAGATCGATTGCAAACCTAGAAAAATAAATTTAGTTCATATTGATCAAAACTCATTCTGTGTAAAGTTTAAGTGAATCTTCTTAGGAAAGATGAAGACATATTCCATCGATAAATAGTCACCAGTACTTTGCCAAACCTCTTTAGATCTAATCTTTAAGCTGTTAGACTTAACAATTGATAGGCTCTCTATGGCTTTGAGTGGAGATTTGTTTTAGCTATCAATTGTTACGTGGTAAAATATCCATATGATGATGATAATGTGAGTACATGAAAAAACAAAGAAAATAATTAGTAATGTCATCTTAAAACATAAATAAAGAACAAAATTTATGATTAAAAAAAACTAAGTTAGGAAGTCTTCCTTCATATGTCCTACTTTTAGCTTATAGACTTTAAAATAGGTAGGCATGGCTTAATCTTAAAGTTGGCCTTTCAAAGTTTATTTATACGTTCAGCTTAGTATACTTGACCAATCTCAAAAAGTCTTCAAATTTTCTTTAATTTCACCCATAGAGGATGAGTAAGGCACCTCAATCATTGCCTATTGTAGGCTTTAATCGAAAAAGGTTCAATTTTATTGAAAGTTTTGCCCTAGCCTATATAGAGGTTAATACTCTTCAAAAGCTTAGGTAATTTACTCCCTAAAAGTGTTTCACTAGCCTATGCAATGATATCACCCTTCAAAAGGCATAGTTACTTCACCCCTCCTAGAAAGATGAGCACAGGTATAAAGCTTATGTCACGCACATATGGTGTAAGCGAAGGAACAATGAACCTTTGAGTAAAAGAAAAAAATACTTGTAAAAGTAAACTAAAACTATAAAAGGTTAAAAATGTTAGAAACCCAATAATTACAAATTAAACAATTTAAGATCAAGTATAACATAAGACTAACTTTATGGCTCCACTCTCTAAGTCACCAGCAGAGTTTCCAATACTTATTATAAAAAAATAATAAAAAATAATTATTATTTACTTTTCTTATACTTAAGTTATTTACGTATTTTTCATATTTTTGTAGGTCAAAACCCAAAAAGTTTTTAAAGTAAAACAACTTAATCAAGAAGCAAAGTGGACTCAGTTTGGTAGCTTCCAAAAATAAATTGATTGAACTACTTGACATTTAGGAATTACAGGGACTTAGCACTACTTCTTGCAATTAAGGTGGATAAAATCCTAATTAAAGCCATGATACAATTTTGGGATCCTTTTAATTGATGCATTGTTTTCAATGAAGTAGACATGATGCCGACTAATAACTCTATAAAATAGAGTTATTTAGTCTCATTATATGCATTAAAGTAGCTAAGTCGTAAAGGTTTTCATTTATATTTCATTATTTTTTGGTTTATTTTATATTAGTTTTGTTTATTTACTTTATAATTAAATTATATAATATTTCAATATTTTAAATATTTTTGTAAGCCCAAAGCCAAAGGAGTCCAAGGGATGATAGTGTATTAAGGAAGCAAGTGGAATCTAGTTGTATAACTTTCAAATTTTGCTACTAATGTTACTTATGCACCAATGTACCCTTCTTAGCTTTTGGCAACTTGTAAATAAGAATTTTTAGGACTTAAATTAAGATTTATGATTTTTAGACTTTTAGCTTTACTTTTTTACCGTATTTTTTAAAGAGAAAATAGTCACCATAATATATAAAGAGGAAAAGATAGATTTTGGAAAAGCTTAAAGACCAAAGACCTAACCAATCTTAGCTTTCTCTTTTCCTTATTATCTTTTTTGTAATATTTATTATAGGCACCTCGTTTTGTCCGGACCAGTTTTTGGCATCGTAGGAGTTGGGTAAAAGATGATAAAATCAAAAACTAGAAATAAAAGCTAAGGGATAAATGTCGGGCGTTAGGCAAAAAATTTTTTTTGTGAAGGTCTAAAATGCCTATGGACCATACTAAAGAAAATGTAAAAATGAGGAATCAAAAGCCACTTTTCATGGTGTCACCAAGGTTATTCTAATGAACACACAAATCAATTTCCCATTGTTTGTGATGAAGATGAGGTAAATCGATAAGCCACAAGTATATAAAGGCCTTTGAAAAGCCACAAGTTATATTAGGGCGTAATACGAGATCTTTAGTGTACAAAAAATTAGAATTTTCACATGTAGTATCGATACAAGAGGGTTTGGTTCGATATTTGGCATGTTTGCATCGATACAGACCTTAGCAGTACCTAAAGTTGTGATTTTTGGCAAAATGTATTGATTCACTAGCATAAGTATCAATATGAATCCATGGAGTATCGATACAAGCCTCTAAGTCTCGAGATTGGAAACATTTTTTCGCTCTTAGTATTGATACACAGCTCATTGTATCGATACTCAGGAGTAAAAAGTACCTTATGTATCGATATAACATGTTTTGTATCAATACATCGAGCATTTTTGCCTACTTCGAGCCAATTTTTTAGCCTTTGAAAACCCGATTTAAACATGTTTTTGCACCAAGGAACTATCATAAAACATTGCAAACCTTAACTATGGGTTCATTAACAGATTCTAACAAATTTTTAGAGTCTAAACAATTAATGACAAAGGTCACTTGCATAAGATATATATGTTTAAGAGGGTGTGGCAGGTATATCTCCAGTTACAGGCTTTCATAGCCTTTTTGCCTCTTTGCTCAACATGGCAGAACCAATAAGAAGAGCGTCAATTGAGCATGGCAGCTGGAGATATCCCTTGGTGCAGAAAGGAAAAATCAAAAGTGCCATTTGCATTGTCTTCTAAAAAGAGGGGCTGAGCATTGGACCACACTACCAGCTATCTCAGAAAAAAACTTTTAGCTATAAAAAGCTCTCTAGTAATCCTAGAAAACTCTTCGTCTATCCCCACAAATCTTCCATCAGCTCCAGCTCTAACAACTCACCAAAACACTGTTCCATTACCTTCCACCCTTAACTAACCTCCATTCTCGTAGTTCCCTAAAACCACCACTAGAACACCTTAAAAAACTCAACCTTTCACATATTTTTATCCTCAAAACACCCCATTAGCAACTACATTACCAAAAAGCTTCTTTCATTCACCATTTTCTTGCTAAACAATAGCAAAAAGAGGGAAGGAACTGAGCTTAAAGTCATTGCTTTAAAAAAGGAGGAAACTTCAAGATTTTGTTGGTATATTTTTTACCTTGTTCCATATATTTTCTTTTTTGATCATCTATTTTATTTTAGTGAGCCCTTCATGTTGTCCTGACCCTCCGAATACTCCAATGCATCTTTGTTGCCTTGGTTGTGGTCGTTTTAGGATCTTGATGACCTTCTTGACACCTTTATGTTATGGGATATATAAACTCACCATACTTCATTTCATCATTACACAGCTTCTGTTCATGCATCTTTTGCCAGGTTTCTTCCATATTCACATATCCATTACATATTTAAGTGGTGACCTTAACATTTCGTAGGTATGTTCAAACATTTTCTTGTGTTTTAAGGAGTCTCATGAAATAAAAATCCTGTCCTGACAACTTCAACATCCACTCCTTTGTATAAACATGTTTAGAACATCTCCATACACCCTATTTGTCATTTTCTTGCATCTATGTCACCCACTTCCATGTTAAATTGTCATCTTTGCTTGTTTGCATGTTTAGTCCATGTTTATCTTTGTATTTGCTGTATTTTGTTCATGATGTCTCCATTAAAATGCTTGCTTGTCTCTTACAAATTGATTTTTAAAAAAATCCCTAAGTTAAGTTCATGCTACCTCCAATAGATGAAGAATAGCATGGACTTGATGCTTTCATTATATTGGTCTCCCAATCTTTAAGGTAAATCAACATTGCAGCTCTGGATTTCATGGTGAAATAAGTTCATATTTCAAAAAAAAATAAAAATCCTTTTTAGTATTAATCCTTGATCTTGAGTCTTGTGTTTCTTTTTGTGACATGGTCAACGGGTTATTCCATCATCCCAAACTACTCCAGATTGTGGAATGAACTTGTGAAGGCCATGTTACTTTCTGTCGCGGACGTTCGAACGTCCTAAACCCGAGCCTATCTTTGAAAAAACCAAAATATCAAATAATCCCCCTGTCTTTCCTTTGGCAGCACTGTAGTTTAAACTTGAAAAATCATTTTCGAACAACAAAATATTTTTTTGATTTTTCTAATATTTTTCCTTTAAAGGACATCCAATTACCTTTTTAACGGTGTTTTATGTGCCCTCGGATCATCCTAGACGAGAGAGTTACGATTTTTCAAACTTTTGTTGCCTGAAACCCCTGGAACCAATGTGCAACATTCTCTTCGGGCCATTTCGCCCCATTAGATGATTTTCATGAAATTTCTAGATATTGTTCCCAAAAAGTTCACAAAATTCCCTTTTTGGAAAGGTATTATCCATGATCTAATGATCCCGAATAAGCTTAGAATTATTTTTTGAAATCCATCATTCCCATTTAATTTTACATGCTACCAGAACTGAGACGAACTTAAGTTTGAAAATTAATTCCACCTAGAAAATGATTTTCTAGAATTTTTGAAATATTTTTATATTAAACCTTGTTGAGTTACCTTTCCAACAATACCCCCTTTTACCCTCTAAAGTCTTTGGATACACCTAAAAAAATCTGGAAATGGAGATGACACGATGCTGCCCCTGTGTTCAACCTAATTTTTAAATCTCTTTTTTACTGAGACGTTCAGATGTCTCGAAATACACCTGTTTAGTCTCCCTCAAAACACTAACCCTTTTTGACTTGGATCAAGGTTAAAATATGAAAACAAAGATTTCATATTAAAATTTTGCTAGTGGATATACTCTAACTCCACTATTCAGAGGGAATATTTCAACCCCTTTTTTTAATCAAAGCTTTAAATTTTCTCCTTATTCCTAAATATTTTCCTAACTTCGGGGATACTCTAACCTCATTTTTTAATCAAAGTTTAAATTTTCTCCTTTTTCCTAAAAGTTTTCCTAACTTTGGGGATACTCAACCCTACTTCTCCGAGGGGATACCTCAACCCCATTTTTTAAAAAAATAATAAAAACTTTTTTTCTTTATTCCTAACTATTTTTGTAACTATATTTTCAGGAGATAATCCACCCCCACTTTTTTGAGGGGATACTCCAACCCCGCTTTTACCTCAAAAACTAAAAAATTTTTCTCTTCCGGATGCCTCAAACTATTTTGATAAAAAAATATTTTTGTTCTTCAAATTACCACCAAATCTAAATCAGTCTCTAAAATTGTTATTCGAGTTATTCTTCAATAATCGAAGGCAATCATGAGATACATTTCGATTGCTCCTCATTGTTTTATGGTCTTTTGTTTATGATTGCTTATTTATGATATTATTATATTTCTTATTTTTTGCCTTACTAACTTGTTTCCTTTTGTCGTGTTATTGTGCATTCATATTTAAAATTCATTTTCTAATGAAATTTACAGGGCAATGTTTCATGTTAGTATCTCTCCAGTGCCTAATACGAAACATCCAATTTTAAAATCTAATCCGGACATCGTTTTCATAAAAAAATCCCTATGTTCCTTACATCTACATAGGTGATCTAATTTTTCTTAATAAAAAAAACCTAGGTTCATATTTTCCAAAACTTCATGCATTAAAGAGGATTATATCTAAATAAAGACCAAATGGAACTGATTTAACTAAGACCAAAGTGAGATATAGTTATAGGTACCAATTTCGGACATCGTGGGGATGCTAGTCCTTCCTTGCACGAAACCAATCCCTGAGCCTAACCAAAGAATCTCTAGACTTCGTAGACCTTAAAATTAGTGTTTCGAGTTTTATAACTCGTGATATTATTTTCAATAGGTGTCCAATCATGCTTAGCTTTTAATGATCAGTGGCGACTCCAAGTTTATGGCCACTTCATGGTGGCCATCCAGGTCCAGCTGAATGAGCGACTCATCCGACGGTCTCTACCTCTTCGTATCATCACTCCTAATCAAAATCCTAATCAAGGGATAGCTCAAGGCTCGACCACAACTAACCATCATTTATTTTTAAGTCGAGCATGCTATACCCTTCGGATCATCCAAACTTTTAAAGGCTGAGCACGTGGCGATAGCTTGGCGACTCCACTGGGAACAATAGAGAGTTAGGCCTATAACTATCTATTTCTCACTAGGTTCTTGGATTTTTGGTCTCCATAATTATTTAGATATAATTCTCTTTTACTTTTTGCCTACTAATCTCTATTGTTTATGTTTTTGTCTGTGATTGTTAGGGCGTATTCGTGCCTAAATATATATTGATTTGAATAAATATGGTAATATAGGAGTGAAACAAAAGGTTTGATTGTTTCCTCGACACACACCATGCACTTGCATCTGCACTAGATTCCCACCATACACCATGATGTTGTTAATATCCTGATTATTAGAAGGAAGCCATCAGCCTTTATAATTAACACTCCGTATAGGCATGGAAATACCTTCTGGGATGTAAACTACTTGTGTTTCTTGTGTGTACCCCTCCGCACTTACATAAAGAAATACATCCATCGGATCAAACCTGTTTTGCCAAACCTGCGATGGGCCTAGGATCGAGGTGCCTCGGTTGTTTTTATTGGATGCAAGAGTGATTTGGATATCGAAATAGGCGTCAACTTAAACCCACGTAAAGAACCTTACAAGCTAAACCATGTCAAGCCATACCAGATGCTGCTAGAATAACTCAAAGATTAAGGTCACTCAGGGGAACATTTCTTACCTTTATTTATATATACCATTGGTTACACAGGTGATGATGGGTGAACGTTGTCACCCGCATTTGTCTTTTTATTTTCATGATCATTTTTTTAGGATATGTCATGACGTTCAGTGGCAAATCCTTTTTAATAAGTGGGTAAAGATAAGCGAATGCCATCACTTGTAATGCCATCTTGAAGTAGTCATATCTGACCAAGATAAGCCATCATGCTACCCAAACAAAGGCTTAGCATATGTTTAACATAGATGGTGTTGGACGAACATCATTGTTTAGATGGTCAGTCTTGATCCTCATGAGATATCATGTTGCATTGTGAAAAGGCAATTTTAATATGGACATGCTAGTATGTTGCCCGTTTAATGCCTTAACCTTTATATTCATCATGTCTGCCCTAGGCATCGTATCACCTATTCTCAGGGCAAATTTTGTGATACACTTTTGTTGCTATTCTTTCATTTCTTTAGCTTTTACCTATTATTTTGTATTAGTTTCTGCATCATTTCATCATAATTACTATTATCATAGGATAATTGGCTCTAGTGGATAAGTGTTCACCAAGGGACGTCTATCATGGAGCAATAACCAACTTTAGAGCTAAAACCCTTTAAAGAAGTTCAAACATGGTCAGAGCATCGACAGCATGAAGATAGAGATGTTCTGGAATCAGCGCATGCCGCAGTAGTGCATAAAAGGATTAAGATAAGGTACTGTCAAAATGATTGGCAAGATCTAAGGATTGTATGGACCAATTAGGATAGTACTGAAAGGGAATCATTCACTAAGAGATATGAAGATATTGCTCTTTCGCTTCAAGTTTGTATGGATATCAGTTTGTTGCAAGCGACCTCTCAGTTTTGGAATCCAACATACTGGTGTTTCACTTTTAATCATGAAGACTTAGTCCCCATGATTGATGAATACATTACATTACTCAACATTGAAAGGGCAAAGGTCGACAAGATATACTGCAAAGCGTTGAATCCTCCAACCTTCAAGAAAAGATTGGCTTAAATATGTGAGGCCAATAGAGTCTTGGATTGAGAGTAATATCAAAACAAAGAGGAATAGTGAATGCATCTCATGAGCCAGTTAGAGACAAGCAATACCTAGTATCGTTGACATTTGAAAAATCCAAGATATCTATGCTTTGGCGATATATGGTCTATTTATATTCCCCAAAATGTAAGGCTATGTTGAAGCCACGATAGCAGATGTCTTTTCTCGTTTATGCTGCAACATTAATCCTACCCCAGCCATTATTGTCGAAACTATTTGAGCTATTAATTTTTGTAGGAAAATGGGTATGTGTTGATTCATTGGATGTGCATCGCTCTTTCACATTTGGCTCGTCAGTCACTTTAGCCTTGAAGTAAGTAGGGTGTCATGTTGCTTTTTATCCAGCTTTAGCCTTATCTCTAAGGTTCTTGAGAAGGAATGGCCTTAAAAAAAATCTAAAGAGCAATGGTTTTAAAAATTTTAGAACCTTAAAAGAGAGGAGGTAACATGGAAGGCCTCTTGGTGTTTCCCACAAATGGTCATATACTGATGCAGAGATTACGGTTATGTAACACTCATAGGATTATGGGGAAGTACTAGCTATGCCCTTCTTTTAGTTCTTCAATAATTCTAGTGCTTTCAATTCATCCCCTTCATCCAAGACTTAGAGTTATTGGATTTTGATTATGGTGAGCTCGACTACAAGTCGAAAGTCTGCTAGCCTTTCAAGCATGGAAACAAGCCTGTTGCATGGAGAGATATTAGAGAGGGAGTTGTATGACCCTAGGATATTATGAATGGAGGATCTGTCACATTAATGATGCTATGCCCTTGTCTAGTATTGGGACATCATAAATGCCAGTTGATGAATTTCCCTCTGAGGTTGAATTGCTTAAGCGAGAGTTCAAATAAGAGAAAGCAACCTTTGCCAAGGAGATTACTCGGCTAAAAAAGGAAAATAGTCAATTAAAAATAGATCTCTACCTCAGGGATGGCGAGACAAGTAGGGCCGTCAAGGAGAACAACCACCTCAAAGAGGATTTTGAGAGCTTGAAAAGAGACTATGTGGCCCTTAACAAAGCAAGTCCTGAAGGCTTATAAAGTCATTAATTAAGTGGAAGACAGAAATTACTGCTCTTGAGAAAGAACTACACCAATGGAAGGAAGCTGCTAGGGCCAATAGGGAAAAGCTTATTAGAACCCAGATTCTTGCATCAACTTGTCGAATGAGGAATGAACGATTAGAGGCTCAAGTTCAAGATTTGAAAGCAAACTAGGCCAAGAATGGAGTTTTGACACTTAGAATTCAAAATTTAGAGCATTCTTTTCGAGCTTGCCAAGACTAAGTTGACACATTAGTAAGAGACTCCAAATAGCAGAAGCAAGAATGGCTTTAAGTGATTGATCACGCACGCCAAAACTATCAGGACTATCATCGCTGTTTCACAAAGCAAATCCAAGTAGCTCAGTTAGAGGTCGAGAACATGATGGATGTAGCCCGATCCATGGCACATGAGATCTTGCCCATCAGAGCTCACAAGCAAGAGTTGTTGTATTTCTTGAACCATGTAATCAAGTAATGTAATTGTGTCAGGCATTTTTGAATGTAATCACATGTAACTAACGCATTTTGTTGTTTTAATGAAAAATGATATTGGTGAAGCTATCCCTTTACCCAATTATCCTTTTTGCATTTGCATAACTAACCTAATCCTTTCATGGTTTTTATTTATCTTCACTGCATCAAACATATGCATGAACATACCATAAAGGCCTAACCTAAAAATAATTTAAAGTGAAGGTGATCCAAAACATGAAATCTATAGTTTGCCATCAGTACAACACTCATAATCATCAGAAAATGATGGAAAACGATCACGAGGCCCATGTCAAAAGACTCAAACTTATGTACAGAGAGTCCCAAAAGTAAGAACTCCATAAAAATAAGGAACTTCAAGCATAGACCGCTGAGCTAACTAAATTACTATCTAATGCATTGAAAGAAAAAAGGTAAACAAGTGCAGTCAAGATGAGGAAAGATCTAGCCGACCCTAAAAGCAATTTACATGGTGGTATTGAGGCCACCAATGCTTAAGAAAGGGCACTACATGGGCAACACCCTTTAGCAACAAACATCGCACCATCTCAGCCATTTATTTATATAAATACTACTACAACGTCCCATTTAATTGAAGGATTTCAAGGCACAGGCTCTTCATTGTCAAGGCCTATAGTCTCAGACCTTGATGAGCACATAGAGCAAGAAAAAGTAAAGAAGCCCTCGAAAAATGATGAAGACTTGGATAAGTATCACTCATTATAGAAGGAAAAATATGGAATTGTAGACACAGTCATTAGGGCTAGTTTTGAGCCTCGTCATCCTGCCCAAATTTAAAGTGCCTGATTTTAAAAAATACAATGGGACTACTGACCCTATTGCCCATCTCCTTATGTACTATCGTAAAATGATAGGACATGAAGAGAATGAGAAGCTGCTAATCTATTACTTCTAGGATAGTTTAACTAGGGTAGCTCTCCGATGGTACATGGGACTGATCCTGTAAGAATTCAGACATGGCTAGACTTGGCATGCACATTCCATGAACAGTATAAGCATGTGTTTGCTTGGGTTTTAGTTCGTCTTTCTCTCATAACATGGAGAAAAAAATCTTTTAAGAGCTTTAGACAATATGCTTGGAGATGGAGGAAGGAGGCAGATTAAGTTCACCCTCCTTTAACTAAAAAAGAAATGACTGTTATGTTTGTTGGCACCTTACGAGCTTTTTACTATGAAAGGCTAGTAGGAAGCACCACGAAAAATTTCACTGATATGGCCATATTATGTGAAATGATTGAGAACCCATCAAAAGTGGCAGGATATCTATCAGGGAAGCATCTGGATTAGTCAAAAAGATAACAAATAAAGGTAAAAGGAAGAAAGTGAATGCTGTAGGCAAGAATCATGCTAGGTTTAATCAAAGTCTGCATCCAGCACAACCTATGTACTTCCTAAGCACGTTGAATATGAGTCTTACCCCTAACTCATCAGCACTACAACCATTCCATGCTACCAGGTTTGCTCTTGTAATAAGCTTTGCACCAAATTCTACGCAAAGTGTAGCCCAGAATGCACAGCCCTATAATATCCATAATGTGAAAGCTTTGAATAACCAACACCAATCCCGAGAAAGAGAGCACTTTGAACCACTCCCTTACTCGTATAAAGAGATTTACACCCGCTTGTTGGTAGGCAAACTAATGGCTCCAGTATTCACGAACCCAAGATCACCACCGTACCCCAAATGGTATGATGAGAATGCTTATTGTGAATAACAAACGGGAGCACAGGACCACTCCAATGAGAATTGCACTTTATTCAAAAGAAAGGTGCAGGGTTTACTAGAAAAAAAAGTGATCAAGATTGAGTAAGGTCCTGGACCTAATGTGGGGTCAACCCACTCTTTAATCACATCAAACCAAGAATGAATGTAATAATCAATGGAAAAGGCTATCGAATTAAAAGAAGTGTGGCAAAAGTCAAAACCTCGATAAGCAAGGTTTGGTAGGCTTTCATGAAAACTAGAATAATACAAATAAAAAAAGTCAAATAAGAAATGCAATTGATATGTCTTGCTGCCACTGCGATCGAGAGCACGAGTTCCAACATTGTCCATCATTCTTGAAGATAATCCAAGGGATGATGGATAGGTCTAAAATTAAGTTCTACGAGGAGTGGGATGGACATTATGATCCATCCATCAATGTTAGTAATAAGGAGAGACCCACCGATGGTCAGATCTCTAGTTATCTATCTCTTATGGGCATGAGAAAAAAAGCTAACAAAAGTTTTAGGCAGTACGCTGCAAGATGGATGGAAGAGGTTCCTAGATTCACCCCTTACTGATAGAAAAAGAGATGATGGTTAGATTCGTTGGCATGTTGCAAGCCCTTTATTATGAAAAGGTAGCGGGAAGCTTCTCGAAGAACTTCGTGGATGTGGTCATACTCTGTGGAAGGATCGATGAGGCCATGAGAAATGAATTGAGAAGAAAAAGTATCTACAAAGACGAAGGGAAAGGAAACATGAAGGCTATAAGCAATCAAAATCCAGTACTAAAGCCAGTTCATCTCTAACTCATGCTGAGTTAGACCTAAGGGAGATGATCATTAAAGAAAACTGAAAGATTATGTAAAACATAAAAGAAGTTTGGACCCCAATGAATTTGGTTTGGCAAATCTGGGTGCAAGCTAAGTTACTTAATGCAACCAAGAAGAAAAAAGATAGGATTGACAACTTCTATACTTCCATAGTATTTGTGGCCATACTCTTCAAACATGCAAAACATTTTGCATAATTGTTCTATGATGTAAATGAACAAGGGTAGCATCAAATTCTATGATGAAAATCAAACCCCATATCTTAAGTCTGCAAATGCAAAACTATTTGTCAATACACTAGAAGAAGAAGAGGGCAATCTCTCTTACGGGATTGGAAGGCCATTGATTTTATATGATTATTGACCAAGAGTTAAAGTTAACCCCGTTTAGCCTCTGTTAAAGATGATCATTCAACTCCCATATCCCTTCCCGTATAAAGATAATAAGGCAATTCCTTGGAACTCTGAAAGCAAAACCTTAATCATTAGAGAATCTAGCTAGCAAGCAGCAAGTGTTAACTTTTCAGGTATAAGTCACCTAACTTAAAGTGACCGATATTATACCCTGACTGTATCGAAAAATAGCACTCCGTAGAGAGAATGCCAATCTCGTTTCTCAAGCACCGAAGTTTGCAACCAAAAACTCAGATTCAATAGTTGTCAAAGATCTAGTGAGTGAAAAAGAAGCTATGAAATTCCTCAAATTCATCAAGTATAGTGAATACAGCATCGTCGATTAGTTGAACAAGCAACCCACCAAGATATCTATGTTGTCACTGCTGTTGAATTCAAAAGCTCACAGGAATGCCCTTTTTAAGGTTCTGAATAAGGCTTATGTCCCTCTCGACATCTCTATAGGTCAGCTAGATTGCCTAATAGCAACATCACCATCGATAATTACATATCTTTCAGCGATGATGAAATCTTGCACTGTGGAAGAGGAAATTACAAGGCCCTACATATCACCATGTATTGTAAAGGCACCACGTTGCCCAAAGTGCTCATTGATAACAAGTTAGCTTTAAATGTAATGCCCACGTCATGCTTGAGCAAGCTCCCTGTTGACGCGTCTTATATCCAAGAAAGTTGTACTATTGTGCGAGCGTTTGGTGGAACTTACTGGAACATTATCTGAAACATCATCATTCCAATCCAAATTGGCCTATGTACTTACAAAGTTGACTTCCACATGATGGACATGCCCCATCATATAACTGCCTATTGGGAAGGCCGTGGATTCATTCTATTAGAGCAGTGCCATTATCTTTACACCAAAAGCTAAATTTCATCATTAAGAACAAAGTTGTTTATTTTGGAGGAGAGGAAGATATCATTACTGCTACCTTAACTGATGCCACATATGTCAAACCCGATGAAGATAGCCTAGAATCCTCTTTCCAGGCCTTTGAGTTTGTCAACCAACTTATATCAAAGAAGGATTGCCAATAGTTTAGCCTCACCTATCAGAGAGTACTTACATGGGTTTGAAGTTGATTGTCAATAAAAATGCCTAGGCTGGAAAGGGACTCGAAAAATGCCTTCAAGGAATTTCTAAAGCCTTGAAAGTGGTTAACCAAATCAACAAAAGAGGGTTGGGGTTCAAGCTCAGTGCACAGTAGAAAAGAAAGCAAGCCTAAAAAAATCAAGAAAGAATAGTGGCTTATTTGTTAGGACGAGACATGGAGGATGAGCCAATGATATTCCCACCACTTTGGTAAAGTTTTCACCTAGGGGGACATGTAAATACTGGCTCAACTAATGTAGTGCTCATACTGAACAAAGCATTTGAGGATATCTCTATCAATATAATTAGCAAGCCAAAGATGTCAACTACAAGTCTGAAGACTGGTCTATGCCCTCTAGGGTTTGTTCCAAGTGTTTGGACTGAGATCGAGATTCTTGTACTATTCAGTTATATTTCAAAGTAATGTTGTGAACTAAACCTATATGCTCTCGCCTAAAAGCATTGTAGGATTCTTTGTATGGGTAGCTTTTATTAAGTATTATTAAGGAAAATGACTAAGCATTTTTCATCCATTCTTTGTGTTTATAATTTTTGCTGACCTTAAACTTTTTTCCACCTATATTGTTCTTTTCCATATTTTTAGGTACCCTAATGAAGGTGACATGAATGTTCACATTGAAATCTTAGAAACTAATTTTGAGCAATTGATCTATGCTGGCAAGGTCAAATATGAAGATGACCCTGAAGAGAACCCCATACCCTTAGACCTATTGAGACTAATTGAATAAGAAGAAGAATAAATATTACCTTATAAAGAATCCACTGAAACCATAAACCTTGGAATAGAAGAAGACATAAAAGAAGTTAATTGAAACCTCTATAAAGCCATTAACTTGACCTGAACTAATAAGTCTTTTTTAGGATATCAAGATGTGTTTGCTTGGTCCTATCAAGACATGCCTGGACTAGATACCAACATTGTGGTTCATAAACTTCCCCTTAAACCTGAATGCAAACCAATCCAGCAAAAGTTAAGGAGGATGAAACCAAAAATACTCTTTAAGATCAAGGAAAAAGTAACAAAAGGAATTTGAACTAGGATTTCTGGAGGTAACCAAATATCCTGAATGGGTAGCTAACATAGTCCTAGTTCCTAAGAAGGACGGTAAAGTACAAATATGTATGGACTATAGGGACTTGAATTAAGCCAGACCCACGGATAATTTTCCTCTGCCTCACATTGATACCTTAGTAGACAACACTGCCAAAAATGCACTATTTTCTTTCATGGATGAGTTTTCGGGCTATAATCAAACCATAATGGCAGTTGATGACATGGAAAAGACCACTTTCATGATAATGTGGGGAAATTTTTGCTATAAAGTGATGCCCTTTGGGTTAAAGAATGCCAGGGCAACTTACCAAACGGCCATGGTAGCATTGTTCCATGACCTTATGGACAAAGAAATAGAGGTCTACGTGGATGACATGATCACCAAATCAACAAAAGAGAGTGATCATGTTGCCAATCTATGAAAACTCTTTAAAAGGCTTCGCAAATACCAACTCAAGCTAAATCTTGCTGAATGCACATTTAGCATCACCTTTGGTAAATTATTAGGGTTTATTGTGAGTGAAAAAGGAATAAAGGTAGATCTTAACAAGGTTAAAGCTATCCAAAACCTACCACTACCTCAAACTCAAAAGAAAGTGAAAAGTTTTTTGGGAAAACTAAACTACATAGCCTGATTCATATCTCAGTTGACCGACAAATGCGATTAGATCTTTAGGCTACTAAAAAACAAAATACTGGATAATGGAATCAAGACTGCCAAGAAGCTTTCAATAAGATCAAACATCACCTTTTGAACCCTATAGTACTTGTGCCACCAGTCCTCGGATGACCACTAATTCTATATCTATCAATCTTAGACAAGTCGATGGGCTCTGTATTAGGACAACATGATGAATCAAGAAAAAAGGAATAGTCTATTTCTTACTTGAGCAAGAAGTTTATACAATATGAAAAAATTATTTATTCATAGAGAAGCTATGTTGTGCTTTAGCTTGGATGACCTGAAGGTTAAGGCAATACATGTTGTACCATACTTCATGGTTAATCGCCAAGCTTGATCCCATCAAGTATTTGTGTGAAGCCCCCGCCTTGTCTAAGAGATTAGCTAAATGGCAAGTTATGCTTTTTGAATATGACATTGTGTATATGAACCAGAAAGCCATTAAAGATAGTACAATAGCAGACATTTTGGCAAGTCAAGCCATAGATGACTATCAGCCTTTAAACTCTGAGTTTCCTGATAAAGACTTGATGTGCATATTCAAAGTAGAGAACATTGTAAAATGTAGGTTGTCGTGGAAAATTTACTTTAATGAAGCTTCAAACGCACTGGGGCATGGAATTGGGGCAATTCTTATTTCATCCAAGGGAAATCATTACCCTTTTACAGCCAAATTAAACTTTGACTGCACAAATAACATAGCTGATATAAGGCTTGCATCATGAGACTCTAAGGAACCATTGAAAAGGGCATTCGAATGCTACAAATGTTTAAAGATTCAGCCTTCATCATTTACCAATCGAAAAGAGAATGGCAAACGCATAATGCTAAACTAATCCACTATGAGAATCTGATATTGGAGCTCAAGAAAGAGTTTGATGATATTAGCTTTCAACATCTACCTCGAGAAAAAAAACCAAATTGCTGATACCTTAGCCACTTTATCTTTCATATTTAAAGTTAATCAAGAATCAAACATTGCTCCTATCCAAATGAGTATCTATTCAACCCCAACACATTGCCAGAATATTGGAAAAAGAGAGGGATGGTTTGCCATGGTATCATAACATCCTTCAATACATCAAGGATCAACGGTACCTAAAAAGCACCACCAAAATTGATAAGAAGACCATCAGACAATTAACTGCGAATTTCATTTTGGATGGTGAGATTTTGTATAAGAAAGGTTAGGATCAGGTGTTACTCTGATGATGGATGCCTCTGAAGCCAAAAGAATACTTAAAAAAGTTCATGAAGGGATTTGTGGTATGTATGCTAATGGACAGTGAATGGCAAGACAAATCATGTGATCAGGTTATTATTGGTTGATTCTCGAAAAAAATTGCATTAACTATGCTCGAAAGTGCCATAAATTCCAAATCTATGCTGATGAGATCCATGTCCCATCAACACCTCTACATGTTATGACAGCCCCATGGCCTTTCTCTCTTTGGGGCATGGACATGATTAGACCTATTACCTCTAAGGCTTCTAATGGGCATCCCTTCATTTTGGTCGTGATCGATTACTTTACCAAATGAGTGGTGACAGCTTCTTATGCCAACGTCACCAAATTTATCATGTGCAAATTTGTGAAACAGGGCATCATCTGCAGATATGGTCTTTCCAAACAGATCATCACTGATAATGCATGCAACCTAAAAAATAAGATGATGCAAGCAGTCTGTTATCAGTTCAAGATTTAGCATCAAAACTCCATCCCATACCGTCCATAGATAAATGAAGTAGTTGTAGTAGCCAACAAAAATATCAAGAAGATAGTTAAAAAGATGGCTGAGACATACAAGGATTGGCATGAGAAGTTGCCTTTTGCCTTACATGCCTATCGCACAGCAATACGAACTTCCACGAGTGCCACCCCATTCTCTTTAGTCTACGACATGGAGGCTATCTTGCTAATTGAAGTTAAAATCCCTTCATTTAGAGTCCTGATGGAATCGCAACTTAAAGAGGCTGAATGGGCTAAAAACCGATATGAAAATTTAATCTCATTAAAGCAAGAAGAATCAAAATGGAAAGGTGACTTGGCAAATGAATTAAAATGAAAAAAGAATCAAAACCATCTGTCTAGGCAAATGAATCAAAAGTGCATGATGAGAGCTCATGATAAGAAGGTCTATCCTCATCAGTTTCGAGAAGGTGACTTGGTGCTTAAACAAATTCTTTTGATACATAAAGATACTCACGAAAAGTGGACCTTAAATTGGGAAGGGCCTTACGTGGTGAAATGCGTATTCTCTAGAAGAGCTCTAATCTTAATTGAGATGGATGCCAGTGACATGCGCAACCTCATGAATTCTAATTCTGTTAAGAATTAATATGCCTGAAAGGACCTTAGGATGAAATCCCAAAAGGGCATCCTATTAGTCCCTCACCTGCCACTCACAAAAAAATCTATAAAAAAATAATAAATAATAATAATAAAAAAATTAGCTTAAGTTAAAAACCCGAAAGGGTGGCTTAAATGATCAGACCTTCTCATTCAAACCAAGCAAGCCCAAACTCTCATTAGGCCAAAACCAATCTTCCCTATATTCATAACTCTAACCAAGACACCAAGTCATAATCTAACCTATCTGTTCTGTGTTGACCAACAACACCATAACCTTATCCATACCTGCACTTAAAAATGGAAAACTACCTAACTTTAAGCTTCTATCCCACCATAGGGCAATCTAAGGGATCTTATGAGTCACCAGCACCAAAAAAATCAATTGCTCGAAAGAAATCTCCAACAGCACTCAGTGGAGAATTCATGTCATCAGCATCAGAGCTAGTCGACTAAGAAGACTTCTCATATCTCTTTTGTATTTCAAAACCTTCCACATTTTTATAAGTTTGTCGTAAATTGTACCCTTTTTCTTTGAATAAAAATATTACTTAATTTCTCATAGAATCTTTCTATAGCATTGCATTTCATGTCGCATCATGTTTATCATTTAATTGATAATGCTTGATAAACAAACAAAACTGATAATAGGATTTCCTAGCATTATTTCGAAACATAAAACTTTGCAGGAACTTTGTTTTATATTTAAACACCAAGAATGAACTCTTGGGGCCACAATCGGTCTTACCTTAGGACCCCATATCTGGAGAATATGCTCAAAATCTCCCAGTAACTGGTCATGGACCTTTTGTACCTCCAAAAAAGGGGACAACCTTAACATTTAAAGTCTCTAAAAATCTAGAGCAAGATTGACAAAGCCTGGGCAAAAGGTCACCTCACAAAGCCAAAGAAAGCCTAAAACCAGCCATTAGATTAGGCCTTTAAAGTCATCACCCTTGCATCAATTAAGTAGGCATTTGCATCTCTATGCATTATGCAATATTTTACATCTTACAGGTATTAGCTTCTATATGTAGAAGTCAAATTTATAAGGAACCTAAGGTACTGTTTTTTTATTTAAAAAAATGTTAAAAGGCAATAAGTAAGTACCTTTGACCTTATATGCTCATTGAAAATCACCCAAGAAGGGCATCTAAACTCATTTTCTTTTAGTCCTCATGGAGCGGGACATTTATCTAAGCCCACGCAAGCTGGTGGCAACTATATACCTTAGTCCTCAAAGAGCAAGATGCTTCCCTACCATAAAGCCCACATAAGCTGGTGGCAACTACCTACCTCAGTTCTTAAAGAGCAGGATGCTTATCAAAGCCCACATAAGCTGTTGGCAACTACCTACCTCAGTCCTCAAAGAGCAGGATGCTTCCTTACCCTAAAGCCCACATAAGCTAGCTGCAGCTACCTACTTAGTATTCAAGGAGTAGGATACTTATTAAACCCTACATAAGCTAGTTGCACTTATTTACCATAGTTCACGAAGAGCTGGATGTCTTTCTTCACTTACCTTAAAGCCCACACAAGCTGGTGGCACTTATCTACCTTAGTCCATGAAAAGTTGGACATCTTTTTTTACCTACCTCAAAGCCCATACAAGCTGATGGCACTTGTTAGAAAAAAATAAAAACAAAAATCAGTCTAGTAGAGAGGTCAAACCCTATAAACTCATCAAAATCTTTTTTCTGTAAGTTGTTTAACCCATCTCACCATGATACTAAATAACTCCCCACTTCTCAACAAGCACACAAATCCATTATCCCATTCGAACAAAATAGTGTCTATTTGTCTTTGCCCTGTTCCTAATACTTAGCAGTGGCCAAAGAAGGACAACTGTAGACATCTCATTTTGTCTGGACATATGAAGGAAGACTTCTTAACTTAGTTTTTTTTTAATCTTAAATTTTGTTCTTTATTTATGTTTTAAGATGACATTACTAATTATTTTCTTTGTCTTTTCATGTATTCACATCATCACCATCATATGGATATTTTACCATGTAACAATTGATAGCTAAAACAAATCTCCACTCAAAGCCATAGAGAGCCTATCAATTGTTAAGTCTAATAGCTTAAAGATTAGATCAAAGAGGTTTGGGAAAATACTAGTGACTATTTATCTATGGGATATGCCTTTATCTTTCCTAAGAAGATTCACTTAAACCTTACATAGAATGAGTTTTTTTATATGCTTGACATTTGAGAATTATGGGGACTTAGCACTACTTCTTGTAATTAAGGTGGATAAAACCCTAATCAAGGTCGTGATACAATTTTGGGATGCTTTTTATAGATGCCTTGTTTTCAATGAAGCAAACATGATGCCGATTAATAACTCTATAAAATATAGTTATTTAATCTCATTATATGCATTAAAGTAGCTAAGTCTTAAAGGTTTTCATTTATATTTCATTATTTTTTGGTTTATTTTATTTTGGTTTTGTTTATTTACTTTATAATTAAATTATATAATATTTCAATATTTTTCATAGTTTTGTAAGCCCAAAGCCAAAGGAGTCCAAGGGATGACAGTGTATTAAGGAAGCAAGTTGGATCTAGTTGTATAACTTTCAAATTTTGTTGCTACTATTACTTGTGCACCAATATACCTTTTTTAGCTTTTGGCAACTATAAATAAGAATTTTTAGGACTTAAATTAGGATTTAAGATTTTTAGACTTTTAGCTTTACTTTTTTACCCTTTGTTAAGAGGAAACAGTCACCATAATATATAAGAGGAAAAGATAGATTTTGGAGAAGCTTAAAGACCAAAGACCCAACCAATCTTAGCTTTTTCTTTTCCTTTACTATTATTATCTTTCTTGTAATATTTATTGTAGACACGTCATTTTGTCTGAACTAGTTTTTGGCATCCAAGGAGTTAGGTAAAAGATGATAAAATCAAAAAATAAAAATAAAAGCTGAGGGACTAATGTCGAGTGCTAGGCAAAAAAATTTTTTTGGGATGATCTAAAATACCTATGGACCATATTAAAGAAAATGTAAAAATGAGGCATCAAAGGCCACTTTTCATGGTGTCACCAAGGTTATTCAAATGAATACAAAAATCAATTTCCCATTGTTTATGACTAAGTTGAGGTAAATCGAGAAGCCATATTGGGGCGTAAGTATTGATACAAGGCCTTTACAATACAAAAAATTAGAATTTTCACATGTAGTATCGATACAAGGGGGTTTGGTATTGATACCCAATGTGTGGTATCAATGCACCAAGGCATTTTTGCCTAATTTAAGCCATTTTTTAGCCTTTGAAAACCCAATTTAAACATGTTTTTGCACCAAGGAACTATCATAAAACATTGCAAACCTCAACTATGTGTTCATTAATGGATTCTAACAAATTTTTGAAGTATAAACAATTAATGACAAAGGTCACTTTTATAAGATATATGGTTGTAAGAGGGTGTGGCAGGCATATCTCCAATTGTAGGCTTTCACAACCTTTCTGCCTCCTTGCTCAGCATGGCAGAACCAATAAAAAAAGAGTCAACTGAGCATGGCAGCTGAAGATATCCCTTGGTGTAGAAAGGAAAAATCAAAAGTGCCCTTTGCATTATCTTCTAAAAGGAGGGGCTGAGCATTGAAACACACTACTAGCTATCGTAGAAAAAAAAACTTTCAGCTATAAAAAAAAGCTCTCTAGCAATCCTAGAAAACTCTTCATCCATCCCTACAAATCTTCCATCAACTTTAGCTCTAACAACTCACCAAAATACTATTCCATTGCCTTCCACCCTTAACCAACCTCTATTCCCGTAGTTCCCTAAAACCACCACTAGAACACCTCTAAAAGCATAACCTTTCGCATATTTTCATCCTCAAAACATCATATCAGCAACTACATTACTAGAAAGCTCCTTTCTTTCACCATTTTCTTGCTAAACAATATCAAAAAGAGGGAAGAAATTGAGCTTAAAGTCATTTCTTTAAAAAATAAAAAAGCTTCAATCTTTTACAAGTATATTTTGTACCTTGTTCCATATATTTTCTTTTTTGATCATCCATTTCATTTCAGTGAGCCCTTCACGTTACCTTGGTTGTGGTAGTTTTAGGATCTTGATTACCTTCTTGATGTTGTGGGATATATAAACTCACCATACTTCATTTTCATCATTATATAACCTCTGTTCATGCATCTTTTGCCAGGTTTCTTCCATATTCACATATCCATTACATATTTAAGTGGTCACATGGACATGTTTTAGGTATTTTCAAACATTTTCTTGTTTTTTAAGGAGTCTCATGAAATAAAAATCTTGTCTTGACAACTTCAACATCCACTCCTTTGTATAAACATGTTTATACCATCTCCATACACCATATTTGTCATCTTCTTGCATCTGTGTCACTCACTTCCATGTCAAAATGTCATCTTTGCTTGTTTGTGTGTTTAGTCCATGTTTATCTTTGTATTTGCTATATTTTATTCATGATATCTCCATTAAAATGCTTACTTGTCTTTTACAAACTGATTTTTAGAAAAATCCCCAAGTTAAGTTCACGCTACCTCCATAAGATGAAGAATAGCATGGACTTGATGCTTTCATTGAATTGGTCTCCTAATCTTATAGGTAAATCAACATTTCAGCTTCGGATTTCATGGTGAAATAAGTTCATTTTTCAAAAAAAAAGAAAAGAAAAGAAATGCTTTTTAGTATTAATCTTTGATCTTGAGTCTTGTGTTCCTTTTTGTGATAGGTCAACGGGTTGTTCCGTTATCTTAAACTACTTCGAGATTATGGAATAAACTTGTGAAGGCCATGTTACTTTTTGTCACAGTTGTTCAGACATTCTAAACTGAGCCTATCTTCGAAAAAATTAGAATATCAAATAATCCCCCTATCTTTGCTCTGGCAGCACTATAGTTTGAATTTAAAAATCATTTTCTAACTGTGAAATATTTCCTTTAATTTTTCTAATATTTTTCCTTTAAAAGGCATCGAATTACCTTTTTAACGGTGTCTTATTTGCCCTCAGATCATCTTGGGCAAGGGAGTTATTATTTTTGAACCTTTGTTTCTAAAACCCCTAGAACCAACATGCAACATTCTATTTGGGCCATTTCAGCCCATCAGATGATTTTTATGAAATTTTTGGATATTTTTCCTAAAAAGTTCATAAAATTCTCTTTCCAAAAAAGTATTATCAATGCTCTAATGATCCTGGATATGCTTAGAATGTTTTTTCAAATCCATCATGCCTTTTAATATTACATGCTGTTAGAGTTAAGATGAACCTAAATTCAAAAATTAATTCTACCTAGAAAGTGATTCTCTAGAATTTTTAGAATATTTTTATATTAAAACTTGTTGAGTTACCTTTCCAACAATGCCTCCTTTACCTTCTGAAGTTTTCAGATATACATGAAAAAAAAATCTGGAAATGAAGATGACACGATGCTGCCCCCTATGTTCAACCTAATTTTTGAATCTCCTTTTTATCGAGACATTCGAATGTCTTGAAATGCACCTGTTTAATCTTCCTTACAAAACCAACTATCATGATATACTCCAGAGTGGATCCTCATGGATCTATGGGTGCGTACGACTTAAACTATTTTTCTGACTTGGAAATGTCTTTTTGACCAAGTCTTTTCTTTTGTGATGTGATGAAAATGAGAATGTAAGAATTCTTGACTTGTGCTATAGTGAAAGGGACCATAAGATGAATTGCTCATCTTATTGGTTTCGAATGACCATCATGAAATAGCTAACACATGGAGTCGCCACCAATCATTTCAGGCTAGGCTTGATCAGATGCCTATTGAAACCCATGTTTTGAGTTACGAAACTCAAAATATCGATCCCGTCGTCTACGTAGTGCAAAGATTCACCGTTTGGGTTTGGGAGTTGGTTATGCGATAAGGTACGAACCTCATTGCGACGCCCAAAATTGATACCTTACTAGCTATGTGTTATCTCAACTTCAATTCTTTTGATCTTAAGTTGTCACTATTTCGATATAACCTTCTTTTAATGCATGAATCTTATAGAAATACAAATCCAAGTTTTGATGAAAAAGATTTAATCTCATATGCGCCTCGGAGAGATGGGGAATATAGAGATTTTCGATAAAAATGACCTATGGATTTTACTTTGAAAAATGGAATATTCCACTTTAAGAACTAGAGAGATATCCATGTGCAATATTACCCTTAGTTTTATTTGAAATGATTGGGAAAACATGAATACAAATAATCACCACAAAGAAATCATGTTAGTAAGGCAATAAATGAAGTAACATAACATGGATCAATTAATGCAATGATAAAGAAGGGGGGTTGACTATTGGAATTTATCTCGCAATTGGCATCGATTATCTGGGAATAACTAAATCAACAATTTTTGAAATGCAACTAGGTTTCTTGATAAATAAGATTTGTTTGACATATTCATGGAAATCCGAGAAGAAAAAAAGATTAATTGTAGTTGAAAGATAGGGTTGGAGTATCCCTTTGAAAAGATAAGGTTGGAGTATCCCCTTGAAAGATCGGGGTTCGAGTATCCCCGTGGATGACAAATAACTTTGGCAAAGAAAGATTTTTTAATCTTGACAATTTTAAAAAGAGGGGTTAGAGTATCCCTCTAAAATGTTGGGGTTAGACTATCCCAAAAAATGACATGACTGAAACTCTTTAAAGAAGTCAAGTTGGAAACTTAAATTGACAAAACTTTGTGATTTAGGAAATGTGTGAGCATTTCGACAATCTCTGGCAAAAGAAATTATTATGAATGAAGATGGTAAAGATGAAAAAAATATATATATTCGTGCCTTGATACGAGCTTGTGGGAGGTCAAAGCATGTTCTTGAGGTTGATCGGGGTGATATGGTGATATTCGAATGTCTCGAGACGAAGCTTGGGAAAATAACTCAATTTTGACCATAACCGAAAACTGGAGGATAGCATCACACTATTCCCATTTCTAAATTTATTCTAAATTGGTTTGAATGCTTTAGAGGGTGGACAAGATGCCGTTAGAAAGGTGATTTGATGACGGTTAATCTAAAAATATTCCCAACATCTCAAAAAGTCACTTTCTAGGGGAACAAATTTTCAAGGTCGGATTAATTTCCCTGCTAGCAGAGCATACAAGGGACAAGGTGTGTCAAACTTTAAAAAATCATTTTGGACTCATTTGGTATCAAAAAATTGCAAATAGTACCTTTCCACATAGGGAATTTCATGAATGTTTTAGGAAAAATGTTAGACGGATTTGAAAAAATCGTTTAGTGTGCCTGAAGGGCCCAACCAAAATACGTGTTGCTGATTCTAGAGGTCTAGACAGTCTAAGTTTGAAAAATCATAATTCTTTCGTTCGAACTGATCCACGAGTGAACAAGACCTCATTTTAAAAATATTTTGACATATTTTTAGAGAAAAATATTATAAAATTCTTGAAAAATCATTTGGGATTTTAAAGTGATTTTTCAATTTGTAACAGTGATGCTGCAGCAGGGGACAAAGCAAAGTAAGGGATATTTTTTATTTTTCATTGTGTTTTCGAGTCCAAGCTCGGGTCATTGACATTTGAATGTCCGTGACTGAAGAGAAAGAGTGGCATGAGCATCATAAACTCATTTGCACAACCTCTAGGTATTTTGGGATGATGAAACAGCCCATTGATCATACTATTCAAGGTTTCAACTCAAAAATAAGGCACAAACATTTTGCGAAAAAGTGCAAGGCCATTTCATTGGAAATCAAAAGTTTTGAGCTCGTTCAATCAAGATTCTGGATTTTGGAAAACTTAATTTTCCCCAAGATTTTTTTTGCTAACCTTAAGGAAAATGGTAAGTCCATGCAAATCCTTATTGGTTGAGGTTAACATGCTTGGCTTAGGGAGGTTTTGAAAAACAGTTCTTGATAGCCATCAAACATGTATTTAGACAAGAAGAAGACAATGAACATACAAGGGGATGGCACAAAACATGAATGGGGATGCTAACTTTACCAATGGCCTAAACAAAGAAAGTGTTATGCACTTGACAAGAAAATGTTATGGGAGCTAAAAATGACAATAATTCATGACAAGATGCAAGCTAATGTATAAATATGCTTGAAATATGTTAGGATAATGATTCATATATGGATTAAGGATAACAAGATGCATAGATATGACATAAAATACATGAGCAAGAGCTATCAAAATAATGAGGATGAAATAAGGCATTTTGTGCATCAAGGGGCATTAAGGCATCCAAATCCTAAACTACCACAACCAAAGGCCACAATAATGCGTGAGAATCCTAAGAGGTTGATGGAAACATGGAAAGCTCACTAAAATGATGAAGATGCTGAAAAATAGAAAATAAAAGTGATAAAGTAGAAAGTTATACCAATAATCTTTAATTTTGACCAAATAGTTGGAGTAGTAGAGATGGCTTGAATTTCCGTCTTTTCTTTGTTGTTAATAAGCAAGAAAAAGAGAGAAACAATGAGGTTTTGGTTTTGGTATGGATGAGGGTGATTTTTAAAATGTGTAATGGTTGGGAATAAGTGTTTTAGGGCTATTTTTGGGAGGTGAGTGAAGAGCTACGGGATTTGGTTTTCTTAATGTGTGAATGTGTTTTTCTGGAAGCTAAAACAAGCTGGAATATAAAGTCCCTTAGCTAAGATATAAGTGGTCTATTTATACCAGCAGTTTGAAGCCAAATTGGAGGTGTTTTTTGTTATTTCTCAAAGGGGATAAAGTGATGTCAACTTAGTGGCTATAGAGTGGTAGTAGGGAGCAACTTGCTGCCAATGTGATGGACATAGGGTGGCTGGTTAAATGCTGAAATGATTTTCCAACAAATAGGGTAGCTAATGGTGATCTTGGTCAACAAACTAGGGAGAAGTAGGGTAATCATGTGATATTGACCTTTTTGATCTAATTTAGACTTCAAAAAAAATGTTTTAATTAGTTTAAAAGTCCAAATTCATAATTTGATATGGGTTTTGATCTTTTCTGATGCAAAGAAACGAGTTAAAATTGAGTTTTTGATCAATTGTGGATGAGTCAAAAATACCCAGACTGTGGAAAATGGCCTATCTGTATCGATAAATTACAGAATGTATCGATACATTTGGTCTAAAAACCTTAAGTGTATCGATACAATGAACATTGTATTGATACAATGATCATTGTATCAATACTATGAACCATTGTATCGATACATGTTAATATGTATCGATGCATTTCTTTACAGAATGCATTTTGGTCTTGGCATGGCCTAGTATCGATACATGAGCTCTTGTATCGATATAAAAGCTCATGTATCAATACAATTACATGTTGTATCGATAAAAATGGGGATATTTCAAATTTGCGGCACGTTAGAGCATTATCGATACATGAGAACCATGCATCGACACATTCAAGCAAAATTATGAATTTTCTCATATCTTTTATCCTCGGACACCTTGAACTACATCCTTTGATGCCACATCTTTGCATTTACCTTTGATATGATCCATAGGCCTTCTTGACCTCCTCAAAATACCTTTTCACCAAGCGATGATCATCACCCCCTTTCACGTCCGGGCCCCAGATTGCTAAAAATTAGCCCAAACAAAATAAGGTGTCTACACTAACCCCTTTTAACTTGGATCAAGGTTAAAATATGAAAAAATAGGATTTCATATTAACATTTTCACTCATGGAGATGCTTCAACTCCACTACTCAAAGGGGATACTCCAACTCTATTTTTTAATCAAAGTTTAAATTTTCTCCTTGTTCCTAAATGTTTTCCTAACTTTAGGGATACTCTAACCCCACTGCTCTGAAGCGATACTCCAAGCCTGTTTTTTAAAAAAATAATAGAAACTTTTTTCTGTATTCCTAACTATTTTCATAACTCTATTTTTAAGGGATACTCTACCCCCACTTCTCTGAAGGGATACTCCAACCTCGCTTTTACCTAAAAAACTTAAAATTTTCTCTCTTCCGGATGCTTCAAACTGTTTTGATAAATATTATCTTTGTTCTTCAAATTACCATTGAATCCAGACCAGTCTCTAAAATTATCATCTGGTTTATTCTTCAATAATCAAAGGCAATCATGAGATACATTTCGATCACCCCTCCTTTTTATGTTTTTTTGTTTGTGATTGCTTATTTATGATATAATTATATTTCTTATTTTTCGCCCTACTAACGTGTTTCCTTTTGTCGCGTTATTGTGTATTCATATTTAAAATTCATTTTCTAATGAAATTTATGAGGCGATGTTTCATGTTGGTATCTCTCTAGTGCCTAATACGAAACATCCAATTTTTAAAATCCAATCTGGGCATCGTTTTCATAAAAAAAAAATCCCTTTGTTCCTCATATTTCCAAGGTGCATAGGTGATCTAATTTTTCTTAATAAAAAAACCTTGGGTTCACATTTTCCAAAACTTCATGCATTAAAGAGGATTATATCTAAATAGAGACCAAATGGAACTGATTTAACTGAGACTAAAGTGAGATATAGTTAGTAGGTACCGATTTCGAGCGTCGTGTGGATGCTAGTCCTTTCTTGCACATAACCAACTCCCGAGCCCAACCAATGAATCTTTAGACTTCATAGACCTTGAAATCAATGTTTCGAGTTTCGTAACTCATGATATTATTTTCAATAGGCATCCGATCTTGCCTAGCCTAAAATGATTAGTGGTGACTCTAAGTTTATGGCCACTTCATGGTGGCCATCCAGGTCCAGTTGGATGAGCGACTCGTTCGATGGTCTCTACCCCTTCATATCTTCACGTCTAATCTAAATCCTAATCAAGGGATAGCTTAAAGGCTCGACCACAACTAACCATCATCTATTTTTAAGTCAAACACGCTATGTCCTTGGGATCGTTCGAAGTTTTAAAGGTCGGGCACGTTGCGACATTTATGATGGTGAAACTTTTTAGTTTTTGTTTTCTTTATTTATAATGAAGTAAACTATTTTTTTTCCAGGTTACAATGCAACTCAACAATTAGTTTAGATTATTTTGTTATCTTTTCTTTATTTTAATAGTGTTTGAGTTGTTAATTTAATTTTGTACATAATGCTTTTAATTGTTTGATCACCAATTAAATTGATTTGGTAACCTTAATGAACTTAGAAAAAAATTTTACGTTTAGACCTGGATTGAATAACATATGTTTCATATTCATTTGTTATCCTAAATTGATCTGCATATTAGATATGAATATATGAGCATGTCATGTGTAACCAAAAAGAGTCTAACCTTAATGAGTTTCTATTTAATTCAATTCAAATAGGGACGATTTGGTTAATAGAAATATTTTTATAAGCCCATAGAAAGATACTTATCAATAAATTAGAACTCTAGGTTGACAACTTATTGCCATTAATCAAGTTAAGAGGGCAAAACAAATTCAAATGAAAGTGTCGAGGGAAATTGTAATCCTAGGCTTTATTATTGATTATTTGCTTGATTATTATTTTCTTTGTTATTTAGTTATTTTACTTTACTTTTAATTCACAATTTTTAATCGTATATTTGGATAAGATTAAGTTATTTCAATTTTAGTATTTAGTAAATTAAGTACAATTCTTGCTTAAAATGATACTTTACACTTCATTATATTACTTGTTGTGATACTTGCACTTGCATGGTAAATTCGATAACACCAACAATCGAAGAATATTCAATGCTGCTTTATCTAGAACATTCAAAATTAGATAAGATTTTTGCAAAATGCAAGACTCTTGTTAAAATTATTGGGATCAATGGATTAGAACTTGATTATCATGTAAGAGTAAAGGGTAAACATCACTGCCTTTCTCAAACCTTTTTACAAAAGTTTATTTGAAAGCATCCAAACAATAAGCATTACATCAACATAATGGCATTGGCTATGGGTTGCTAATTTTTCCTAATGTTTTATGGTATGTTAAATTTTTGTCATAAGCCTCATTAAAAAGGCCAAGTACAATACCTTCCCAATCATCCTTAGTGGAATTATGAGAGTTTTTAACTATTATCAATGGAATAGGAAAAAATATCACACTACATGCCTTTGACTCTTATATATTTGGATGAAGAGCCACTTTAAGTGTGAGGAAGCGAGATTTCACATGCCATATCTCACTTCTAGCATTCTAATTATAAAATTCTTTGAAAGTAAATCGCTATAACCAAGGTCAAAAATCGATTGGGTTTACAAGTTAAGAGGTTGTTTGAAGAGCCCTTTAGATGGGCCATGATTTGACATTATATGACTATGGACATCAACCATGGGTACCTCTTCTAGGCTTATGGGTTCTTATTAGTTATGCTCCCATTTTGGTCTAAAGGCAAGCTGGGTATGAACAGTTCATTTCAATGACATAAGGGCTTAATCTTTTTGAATTCTCCTATACCAATAAAAGGTTTTAAATAAGAAGAAAGATATTTTCAAGGCTTTAAAACAAATAGATAAAATGGCCTAGGGCAACTTACTTATGACACTACACCTAAATACATTATATGGCATGCCAAATAACCCAAAAATGTTGTTGTTCCTCATGAAGATAACTCTAAAGATTTAGCCTAAACTATAAATCCTAATCCTAGGTTGAAATAGAGTTACCGAAAAGGAAGCTATAAAAGGAAAAGAATAAATTAGAGCAAGACAACTTGAAATTATAAGTAAAGTTAGGTGGATTGGAGGAATATTTAACTAAGCAAGATGAAAATGTTCAGAAGCTTTAGGTGAAGATTAAAAAATTAGAAAATGGCATAATAGAAGAAGGTGGTAAAATTCAAAAACTAAGTAAGAATGCAAACATTTTAAAAGCAACCTATGAAAGTTTATAAGAAACATCCTCATTCCAAACTTCCAAACTTTCACAATTGGAAAAAGAAAATGATGATTTGTATTTGAAAGCTTTAAAATTGGAATATGAATGTTTAGAAATGGTCATGAAATTAAGGGAGTTAGAGAGAGAATGTGCATAATTACAAGATGCAAACCCAAGAAAGCATATCTTTTAAGAAACATGTATAATGAGTTTAATATGGCATCTCAAAAGTTTGATGATATGCATGACCAAATCATAGAATTAAAGGTAATGCTCAACATTTGTTCAAGCTTTTGGAAGAAGGAAAGGCTTACTATGAACAAATCAAGAAGTTCCTTTAGAGACATTAGGAGTTTAGGATTTTCTTATTTAGTGATTTTCAAAATTTTTAGGATTTCTTTGTTATTTAAGATTTTTTAATGGTTTTTATGTTTTGACTCTAAGAATTTCATGTACTTCTAGGATATTTATGGATATTAGTGATAATTTTTTTATGAACAATTGTCATATGGCCAATATTCTGTAGTCATAAGTCTTTATTCATGCTTATATGCATATTAAGTGTTTCTAACAATAGGTTTGTTCTTTATCTTTCTCAACATATTTTCATATTAGCATCCATGATATTACATTAATGTTCATGCATCCATCACATTAACTAAGATTGTAATCATTTTCTTCTAATTATTAGAAGGACATTGGCTATTAGAAAAGACATAAGAGATGAACTGGAAGCACAACTTAATGCACTGAACAAAAACATTAAAGAGTTACGGCATGATATTAGGGAGACAAAAAGGCAACTTTCTTAACTGATGATGATGTTTGAAGGTCTAAGTCAAACTATGATAGGTCATCAAGAGTCTCTATCACCTTTAGCCCAACTACAAGCAATGAATGGCCTAAATAATGAATTAAAGATGCAAGTTGTTGAACGTAGGTACCTAATGGCTAGTACAAATCCTTTTGGTTCCATAACTTTTCAAATATTTAAGGCCAAGCATTTCAACTTCAAATCATCATTGCAGATTGGCCCATATTTGAACCTAGGTTATTATCTTGCCACTTTTTAACCATTCTTTGGATCCAAAGCTTAGAAAAGACCACTAAGAAATCAAGATAGAACTCCCATTGATCCATCTCTAATGACCTACACAAAATTACTTTCGTAGCTTATTCAAGCCTATTTAGTTGGACCAATCTATTTAGAGCCTTTGAAACCCTTTTACCTTGAGGGTCATAATGCTAGCATCATCTTTGATTATCATATTGATAGTTCAAGCTAGTCAACAGAGAATTATAAAGCTTTGAAACAAAAGGTAAAAAGCTTGGTTAAAGTAGGTTTGGTAAGTATTGAAGAAAAGACAATGTCGAATAATGAGGAAAATTTTTACCCTTCTCAACCTACTTCTATGTAGTTTACCCAAGAAATCCAAGGAATAATCAAGAGAGAACTCTTATTGATCTAGTTCTTGTAAGCCACATATAATTACTCTCGTAGCTCATATAAGCTCATATTGTAACATAGGTTTGTTTGGAACCACTTAAGCCTTCATACAATTATCACTCTAGAATCCTAGTCATTTAATGGATAACTGCCCAACTTTTCAACATAGGGTGCAATGTTTGTTGAGTTTTGAAGGGACAAATTTAAGTGTTCAAGAGAACTTTTATCAATCAGTAACAAAGTTAGATTACCAAGCAAGATTTGTTCTCCCCAAATCCATACATGATGCTAGATGTGTTCAAGAAAAAATACAGATCTCTAACCTTTTGTCTTTACTAGAGAAATATACTATGTTGCCTTAATACCATTGAGGATAACTTTTAATCAGTCAATAATGAATTATAATCTTGATAAAAACTTAATTATCACATGGGGATAATTTGACACTCAACGAAAGAGTGTAGGTAACTAAAAGAGAAAATTAAAGATCTCATACATAATGACACCCTTCTTTTTAGAAGTTTTAGAATACTAGAAACTAGTGTTTAAAGATGGAGAATGTCACTTTGAATGCTCAATCTTGATAATTCCAAATTTTAGATTTTTTGTTTATGTAAACATGATATTTTGAACATTGTTTAGTTGTTAATAGTTTTGTTTGCATTAATTAAGTGTTTGATAGTTTAATTTTCTTTCAATTTAAGTGGAAATTGCTTATTTTTACATGGTTTATTTTTTAAGTTAGAATGAAAATGTCTTTGATCTTAAAAAAGTTAGTGATCACCTTTTAGAATGTGTAATCCGTTCACGTATCCTATTTTGTTGCAAGGCAAACCACTTAAAAACTTGATTCCTTTGATGATAAGTTTGAAATGTCATAAACCTACATTTTCATTTGACCATGAAATAAACCTTACTCTTCATCAAGGCAATTAAAAGTCTAATGACTAATTAATTTGCAAAAATGCTTTTGAAAATCAATACATAGGTCATTTTCTTAGGAAAATTGATTTTGTTATTTTGATAAATGTCAAGGCTATCTAGAGCCTCAAATGCATCATTCTAAAATTCCTTTAGCATGCTTAAACTTTATCTTTCCTAAAATGTGTCTTCTGCCTACATTTACAGCAAAATTAGAAAAAAAAACATGTTTTTCAACACATTTTAATTCCTTTGCCCATATTTTGGTGCAAGATTGCCAAAAAGTTCAATTGTTTAAAGGTGTTGAATATCCTTGTGCACCATTCTAACTTGTGCAAAATCCCTTTTATTGTTTATGGACTTTGGAAAGAAAAATTAAAGAATAACTTCACTTTAATGATATATGAACATGAATTTTGGATATGAGTTATTGAAAAAAAAGAACAAAAAAAAGATTTTGACATCATACATATGAGGCACTGAAATGATTCTAAAGATAAAATGAAATTTTAATGTCTTTCCCTCGAGGATTACTTTTAAATGAAAGTATTCATATTTGACATTAAAAAATAACTATCTTTCATATTTCGTTCATAATGAGAAATTATCCATTACTACCCCCTTTTGAGCTTACTAAATATTTTTTGGAATGCATTTTAACCAAAGGTCAGCTACCACATTGAAAGGCAAGGATGAACAAAGATCATTTTTGAAAAATATAATGGAGTTAATTCTATTTTCACTTTAAGAAAGTGATGCTTTATGTTCATCGATAGTGTGCCCCCCGAAAGCTTATCCATTGATCACTTAGTGTGGACATGTGCAACTTAAAAATAATGCCTTTGGGATATCCCTTAATTGGAATTTGAATTAGGCATAGTGAGATGGGAGTAGGGAAAGACTATCAGACGAATCACTCATCCAACTATTCTTGGATGGCCACTATAAAATGGCCAAAGACTCAAAGTCACCACTAATCATTTTGGACTAGGCATGATCGGATACCTATAAAAATTAGTAATTTTAAGTTACAAATCTTGAAATACTGATTTTATGGTATCGCATCCAGAGTTTGTTTTAAAAGGGTCTAAAAGTTGGTTACACATAGGCAAGGATTACCACACCACGATGCCCTAAATCAGCACTTATTAGTTGCGTAATATTTTTATTTTGATTTTCTCGATTTTATTATGTCAGTATTTGAGCATAATTTCCTTTATAATGCATGAATTCTGAAAACAAGAATAAATTTGGTTTTTACAAAAAGATGTTTGATATTGTTACATACGCCAAAGGAATGACGATATATAAGGTTTAAAAAAAATTTCAGACTTAATTTGAGGATGTTCCATATTAAGCACTGAAGGGATGCCAATACAAAACATTACCTTAGATTTTACGAAATTTAGTTTTAAAACATGAATGCAAAATTATCATTAAGGAAAGAAATGTGTTAGTAAGATATAAAAGAATATAACAAATATTGCATAACAATAAACAAGAAAATCAAATAAAGGAGGGACGATTAGGATGTATCTCATAATTGACTATCGTTATTGAGGAATAACCAGTATGACAGTTCTGAAACATGTCTGAACTCGATGGTCGCTTAAGGCAAGGAAAAAAGATTTTGATAGAAAAGTCCAAGAAAGTTCAGGCAAAAGAAAACTTAGATTTTTGAAGTTTGAAAGGCAGGCTAGAGTGTCCCCTAAAAAAATAGAGTGGAGCATCTCGAAGGATGAAAATTTTGATAGCTTATGGACAAATGGAATATTTTTGGTAAAAACATGGCTTTTAAATTAAAACTGATAATTAAAGTAAAAAGACTAAATTAATTTTTGGGCCTTCATCCAAGCCTAGTGGATTTGTTTCAATTCAAATGCCTAAAACAAGTGGTTTAGGAAAATTAATTCATTTTTTCTTAAGTTCAAAAACATAGGACATCATCGCGCTAACTAGCTTTTTGAATTTATTTCAGGCTTATCTAAGGCTCCAAAGGGTAAATGAGATACCATTAGAAAGATAAATCAACAAGGAAAATATTTCAAGTATCTTAGAAAATTACTTTATAGGAGGAATTAATTTTTTAAGGTGGGTTTGGATTAGCACTATAGGGAAAAGATGCAATGAAATTTGAAACATCATTTCAGACTCATTTGAAATTGTTAAATCATAAAAAAATGCCTTTACAAAAAGGAAATTTCATGCAATTTTAATGAAAAATACTTAAAGTCTAATAAAATTATCTAAAGGGCCAAAATGGACCAAACAGAATACATATCACTAATTCTAAAGGTTGTTCTGGATAGTAAAGGTTTGAAAAATCATAGCCCTTTCATTCAAGCATTTTTTAGGGTAAATTAGATATGTTGGAAAGTTAATTCGATTCCTTTTAAAGGAAAAATATAACAATTTCTAAAAAAATCAGGCGCAGTGCTACCAGTACTGAATAGGGGTTTCTCGAGTTTAAGGTTTCCAAGTCATATGTTAAGGCTTTAGACACACGAAGGTCTAATAAAGTTAAACCATGCATCCATTTGAATCCTTGAAGAGTTGAGCAATTAGGTGACCCTTGTCTAGGTTATTGAGTCATAATTGGAGGCTCAAAGCAAGGCATTAACTCAAACAAGCTGTAAAACCAAGAATCATTTTTAAGGCTAAAAAATGTGATTTGCCTCATTAGATCATGAATCTAGACATAAAAGCTTGATTTATCTTCAAGATTGAAGGATCAATGGTTCGAAAACATTAAATCCATGCCAACTTTATTGATTGAAGGTAGCATGAATCTAACTTAGGGGGCTTGGAAAATAGATTTTTGTAAGCAATCATAAAGGCATTTTAACAAACATATGGTAAACTAAGCATAATAAAAGTATCAACATGAATAAGCATTCAAAAAAGCAACATAACTCATATTTAATCAATCAAACATGCTAGAAATACATCAAAATGCATGGATATGCTTAAAACATGCTAGGATGAACATTTTGGCATAAATTAAACATGGAAAAAAAAAGAAAAATATGGCAAAAATGCAAGAATAGAGGTTATTTTGAGGTCAAAATGAAATATAGCATTTTTAGTCATCCAAACATCATTAAAGCATCAATAAGATCACCAAAGTCCTAGAACTACAATAATCAAGACCCCAATAATGCATAAGAGTCCTAACAAGTTCATGGTAACATAGATAGCTCACTAGATAATAAAAATGATGAAAAAATAAAATAAAGAAAGGATAGAAAATACCAAGAAATGTTAAGTCTTAGCCTTGCCTTTGAGCAAAAAATAACTCCAACTTTGAGCTTACTTACTTCCCTTTATTTATTATTGATTAGCACGAACAGAATAAAAAAAGAGATTTATCGTTATGGTATCAATTGAGCGGAGATTGGAGCATAGAAATTAAAGAAATAAAAGGTTTTAGAAAAGTTTTAAGAGGGGTAAAGGAATAGCCATGGGAATAGAGCTTTTGCTATGGAAAAATGTTTTTTTAGCGGCTAATGTAAATGTGTTAGTTTTTTTTAGGTTGGGTATGAAAATCACATTACATAGGACTTTATTTCAGCCATAAAAAATGACCTAACAAAGGGGTATTTGTCATACACCACTTGATGAGTCATGGTACTAAGAGGTGAGCTTACAACATCTTATTGCTTAGTCTCAATTCTCAAATAAAGAACCACGCACCTAATAAAATGAGTAATCTCACTTTTGCATTTCATTAAATCATATTTTAACATGAAACATCCTCTCGCCAACCTCAATGGACCTTTCAAAAATGTGTAAATCCAATGCTTAAGGCCTAAAATAAATTCCACATGATGTGGATGGGGCTATGTCTAATATTGGATGATTTTTGGTGCCAAAATCATAGCCAAATTTAAGAAAATAAAGTTCATGTTATGTCGATAAAGCTATGTCTGACAGTGGATGATTTTTGGTGCCAAAATCATGATCGAATTTAAGTTTTAATCCAATGGAATAGGGGATGATTTTTGGTGCCAAAATCATGATCGAATTTAAGTTTTAATCCAATGGAATAGGGGGTAAAAAGTCTCTTGAACTAGGCTGAAATTGCAATGTGTATCAATACATCTGGGCAAAACACCCAAAATGTATCCATACAATGAATCTTGCATGAATACTTAGTAGGTTGTATCGATAAATTAAATTGTGCATCAATACATTTTGGCTAAAAATCATTATTTTAGATACGACATTAGCCTGTATCGATACAATTGGCTCTTATATTGATAAACTGCCCATCTATATCAATGCAAAAAATGGAATTTTGAATTTTGATGATGTGAAGGTTTCGTATCAATACATATAAGCTATGTATCGATACATGCATGCAAAAATATGGATTTTCCATACCTTTGACTCTTTGAACACCTTACCTCAGCCAATAATAATGGGGAACTAATCTGTACTCCTTCGAATGACTCTAATAATGCCCCAAATAAAGACCTTTAATGCCTTGGGTGTTGGCTCGAATAAAATAGGGTGTCTACAACGTCATTAGGGCAAATATTAAAATAAATGGAGTTTGAAAATTTAAAACTGACTTCATGATGGAAAAAAAATAATGAGAAAAATAAGAAATGAAAAATGAAAGAAAAAAAAGCAAAGAAAAAGATGAGGATGAAAAATGAAGAAAAAGATACGAAATGCTTTGAGAAGTGAAAAAGATGAAACTCTTCATTAAAAGAAACAGTCTTTGGATTGATTACCATTTAAATATATTAGACTTGATTATCCATTTCCTTTATAACCTTGAACCCTAGCCTACATTACATGTTTAAAAGTCTATTTTGATTAAGTGTGGATATTTAAGTTAATAGGTGTTTCCTCAAACTTTATCCTATCTTTTTGAATTATAAGTTTGCTAAGAATTTTGATTGCTCAAATGTATGAGGGAGCAATAAATGGAAAATAAAAAGGAAGAAGGAAGCTCTACAGTGAAAACTTAAAAATAGGTAATCGAGAGCAGAGATTGGAAATATAAACACAATTATAGAGATTTTAAGTAAGATTATACCTAGGCTCTAACAAGAAACACCAGGTAAATGACATTGAAAAGGTTAGTGTCATTTGGGTGGCGCATTCCTTATTTAAAGATCATTTTTCATTTTTAGACAATTAATTTCTTTTTTAAATTTTGAACCCATATAATATATGTTAAAATGCTATATATTAAAAAACTAAAAAGGAGTGCCAAATGAATTATGTTTTCAAAAATAGATCTTTTGCAGAAATCTTGATTATCATAAAAATTATTTGTGAGTTTAGATAAGGAAACCATTGATATTTCCTTATTAAGCCTTTCTGGATGACCAAATCTTTCAAAAATTTGAAACACTCAATTGTCCTAAAAAAGCCAACTTGTTGATTTGCCTCGTCTAAGTAACTGTTAGCTTTTAATAGATCTAAAGTTGCTTTTTGTTAAGAAAATAGAGATTTGATTTTGAGCTTTGAAAATACTAATGTATGGAAATTTCCATTCAACATGAAGGCACGATTGGAAAATGATATTTTTGGAAAAATTCTTTCTTTTCAAATAATTTTATACATTTAGATTTAGATTGATGCAAATTTGAATTTTGATAAAAGTGTCATTTTTTAGATGGAAAAAGTGTTGAAAAGACTCTTACATTTTCATTTCTGATTCAAGGAACGGGTTTTCTAGAAAGGGATTCATGGAAATGGTAAATGGTTGAGCAAGCACTTTCGTTGCATTGATATTGAAGATTCTTCATTTTTAAACATATTTGAAGATGAAATTTTAAAGCAGAAAAAAAAAGTAAAATAAAGATGAAAAAAGCCTAAAGATGCATAGGAATTCAAAATAGTACTACAAGTGGTCATAGGAATAAGCAGCTGATAATTAGATGAAATTAACAAATGTCCATCGAGTTGATAAAACTTATTTGTTGCATTTAATGAGGATAAGAAGATAAAACAATGAGCTCAAAAACATTTTATCTTGATTATATATTTAAAAAGTTGATATGATTGATTCATGCATGGCATAGCATTCATTTAATCATACATTCATGGCATTCATGTCTAGCTCTAAATTCACTCATGTAGTGAATTTAAAAGAATCACTATAGATATCCAACAAGATATGGATGAGAAGTGAGATTTGAGGTATTAACTTATAAGAAAATGAAAAATCACTTTGGAATTTAAGGTAAGATTTTTGAGATTCTTTACGTTTGAAATTTACAAATTGATTTTGTTATTTTAAAGTTGAAGCCTCGGTGGAGGAGTTTTTCATTTTAAAGTTAGAGCCTTGGTGAAAGAGTTTTTCATTTTTTAAGTTGATGCCTCGATGATTTTTTTTTTCATTTAAAAGTTAAAGCCTCAATGGAGGACTTTTTTAATTTTAAAGTTGAAGCATTGATGAAGAAGTTGTTTCATTTTTTTTTTAAATAATGCCTACGTAGAGGAGTTTTTCATTTTAAATTTGAAGCCTTGGTAGAGAAATTTCTTATTTTAACAAAGCATTGATAAAACAGTTTCTTTATTTTAAAGCTAGGCCTCTGAACAAGTATTTTCATTTTAAAGTTGAAGTTTCAATGGAGAAGTTTTTTCATTTTTAAAGTTGAAGCCTTAGTGGAGGAATTTTTTCATTTTTAAATTTGAAACCTTGGTGAAAGAGTTTTTCGTTTTAAAGTAAAAGCCTTGGTGGATGAGTTTTTCATTTTAAAGTCAAAGCCTCAATAGAAAAGTTTTTCATTTTCAAAGTTGATGCTTCATGGTGGAGTATATTTTAAGGTTTGGTTATTTTAAGTATATGCCTTGTTTGGAGAAGCATTTTATTACTTATGTTTCCAATGTTTATGATTGATTTACTAAAGTTGGTTATAGGGTTGTACATCTTTGCACATTCCACGTTTAACAAAAAATTCATAAAGAGGACAATTATAAGCACCCGTTTTGCCCAGCTTTAACTTTGATTTTAATTTACTTTTAACTATAATTAAAAAATCCAAAAAATAAAGAAAAATTAGAAAGAAAAAAAGAAAAAAAGGAAAAAACTAGTTAGATTGAAACAAAACTCCTCCTTCGATTAAGATTAAATTTTAAATTTCAAGAATGACATTAGGAAAAGTTTTATCTTGGATGAAAGTATAGCTTGATTTCAAAAAGAATTCCTAACCAAATTAATATAAGACTCTATGAATTTTTACCTTTAAAAGAAGGTTAATCTCAGCTTTCAAAGGCACAACAAACAAACAAAAGTAAAAGCCAAACAAAGAGAGATTCAAAAAAAATATTAAGTGTTCCTGTTCTTGAAAAAGTTTTGTTTTGTTTAGATTGAGAGTTTTCAACTTGGATTTTAGGTGTTTTGTTTGGAGATTTAAAGAGAAGAGAATATTTGAGTTTTTAAAAATATTTTCTAGGTTTTGCTTAATTTTTTCAATGACTATTTTGACAAAATTTAAAATTTCCCATAAGTTTGATTTTTCGATGATCATTTCTAGGTTTGTAAAACTTTTATCCATCAAAGTTTGGAAATACACAGGGTGCAACACCAAATCTTAAAGAACACTAGCATGTGCAAAATGGTCTAAAAATTTTAGATTGAAGGTAGCGGTTCATAACCGTTTTAGAGAAATCTTTGAGTGGTAAGTTTTTAACAACTATAGTAAGTGACTTGCATATTAACATTTCTTCGCTCAGTTTGTACCAATTTATTGATTTTGATCGTTGTGCCTTTTTCTTATTTAAGTCAACAAAAGTTGAGTGAAGGTTATGAGCAATGTTATCATTGATGTCACTTGATAATTTTGCTTTCTATTCATTTACATTTTTAATTTCTTGTACATTATTTTACATGTTATTACTAACATGTTGTATTCCATTTTTTCATTGTTAATTTAATTGACTAATTCAAGATTTTCTATTGATTAGGATATTTTTAATTTGTTTGGATGATAGTTATTCATGTTGATTAGTTTGGTAGATTAATTTAATTTTGAGTTAAAGTATTTTTGTAGGAAATTAATGATTTGTTTTAGGATACGATGACTTAATATTAAGAATGAAGATTAAATGAAGACCATTTAGTAAGACCAATTTAGGGTAATATGAAATTAATTAGCTACTATAGATAGGTATTTTGGGAATGTCAATCCTTCCCAAATGTAACTAAACTCCCAAACTTGTTCTTCAAAATAGACCAAAACCTATTTTCTAAGGGTCATGGTCATGCTTAGTATAATTTTAAAAGGATAGATTCATGTGAGTGACTAATCACACCTAGTAAGAATAAATAGTTATAACTTAATAAATTGAGTCTAGCATACTAAATTTGTATTTGGCATGCTATAGATAACCTATTTTGTTTGAGCCAACATTCAAAGCATTAAGGGTCACGTCTGAGTCAACATCAGTGTCATTCAAACAAGCATGAGTCCATTTCCCACCATTCCTGACCAAGGTAAGGAGTTTAGAAATCAAAGGTAAGAAAATCCATATTCTTGCTACTTAAATCAATACCAAAAGGCACAGTATCAATACTTGGCCATTGTGTATCATTACAAGAAATGAAGTATCGATACTGTGACAAATTTTAGCTGTGGTATCGATACCAAGGGTCCTAGTATCGATACTAAGTTTTTTTTAAAGCTAAGAAGTAATTTTTGAGGAGTTTGCATCAATGCAAGCGAAAAAGTCTTGATACCTAAGAAACTTTTGTTCTTTAGATTGATACAAAGCTTTATTGTATTGATAACAAAAGCCCAAGTATTGATACTAGCTTCATGGTATCAATACTTGAAGCCAAAATTGGCTTTTGGTATCAATATAAGAAGCCTTCTATCAATACCACATGGCATTTTTACCCAGTTTGTGTTGTTTTCACACCGTTGCACCATTGAACTTAAAATCTGATTTAAACATGTTATTCGCATAAAAAATCATCAAATTCATACTAGGCCTTAATGGTAGACATATGATTGGATTTAAACAAATTTTGAGGCCCAAAATGGCTTAAAATTGGATATTTTCATAGATTAAATGGATTTTTGGAGTGCATGCTTGACATTTCCCCAGCAGCAAACTACTCTATCCCCTTCTGCTCCACCACCCTACTGCTGGCAGCCAACAGAAACCTAGCTAACTATGAATAGTACTCTAAGCTACCATGTAGTACCTTGAGAAAGTTAAATGATACCCTCATTTTAGGTTATAAACCTTGGCCAGCTATAAAGGTGGACTTCCAACAGCAAACACATAGACTATTACATTGGAAGAACATTCTTTAGCCCCTAAAGAAAAACAAAACACTCTCTCCGCTCGCGTAGGTTTTCTAAAACCTTACCAAATCCAAAAACTCATACTTTCCTTTATTTTCATCTCAAAACTCCCCTCCATCAAAATCCTAACCAAAAAGATTTGTCAATCAATAGCAAAGAGAGGGAAAAAATAGAGCTTAAAGCTGCTCTTAAAGCAAAGGTTAAAGTTCAAAGTTTTTTTGGTATATTTTCCTCACTTTGCACCATTTATTTTTTTATTCATCTTTTGCATTATCTTAGTGAGCCATCCATGTCACTATGACCATCTTAGGACTCTCATGCATTGTTGTGGCCTTGGTTGTGGTAATCCTAGGCTTTTGATGCTTTGATGTTGCTTGGATAGCTAAAACTGCCATGTTTTATTCTTTCCATCAAAACAGCCCCATTCATGCATTTATTGCCATGTTTAATTTCCCTTCACACGCTTAATACATGTTTAAATACTCATCCTAACATGTTTTGAATATGTTCATGCATTTTCTTGCATTTCAGTATGTTTTATGAGTAAAAATGCCATGTTGAAATTTCTAGCAAAACTTTTGCCTGATAAATGTGTTCATACCATATCCATAGCATAACTTTTGATGTCATTTATGAAGCTAACACTTCTATGCATGTTATTTGTCATCTCTTTGCATTTTTTGTTTTTTTTTTTTGTATGTTAAATGGCATATTTGTTTATTTAAATCTGTTATCAATGTGCATTTTCATGTACGCCACATTTAGCTCATAGTATGTTTGTTAAGATGCGTGCTTGTTTGCTATAAAAATATGGTTTTCAAAATACTCCCCAAGTTAAGTCCATGCTACCTCCAATTGATAGAAACTAAGATGGGTTCAATGTTTTTACTAAATTGGTCCTTCAATCCTAAGAATAAATCAAGTTTTCCAGGTCTGGATTCATGTTTAAATAAGCTCAAAATTGTTGCTTTTCAAAATAAAAATAACCCTTTTGTTTGTTAAAAATGTTAGGCCTTAATCTTAAGTTTAACACCATTGTTGTGGCATGGCAACTGGTTGTTTCATGATCCTAAACTACTCCAAGATTGTGAGTGAACTCGTGATGCACATATCACTCTTTTCTCTATGTCATGGATGTTTAGATGTCCGTGGCTGGAGTTTGACCTCAAGAAACCCAAAAAATTGAATAACAACTTGTTTTTGCCTTAATAACACTATAGTTATGACTTGAAAATTATTTTTGAACCCTAAAGAATTTTTCTAGAAATTTTTTGATATTTTTCCCTTTAAGGGAACCAAAATTACCTTTCTAACAGTATGTCGTTTACCTTCAAATCATTCCAAATAAGGGAGTTATGATTTTTTTGAATTACTTTTATTGAAACCCCTTGAATTAGTGGTTTGCATTCTGTTTGTGTCATTTTAGCTTATTAGATGATTTTTTTTGAATTTTTTTTAAATATTTGTTCTAAAAACTACATGAAATTCCCTTTCTGGAAATGTATCATTTGTGATTTAATGATTCCGAATAAGTTTGGAATGATTTTTCAAAGTTTGTCACACCATTTCCCCTACACATGCTGTGAACACTAAAACAACCTCAAATTTAAAAATTAATTCCATCTAGAAAGTGATTCTCTGGGATTTATAGAATATTTTTATATTAACCCTTATCTAGTCACCTTTACAATGGTATCTTTCATACCCCTCAAAGCCTCCAAATGAGCTAGGAATAAATTTGAAAAGGGGAATAGTAGAATGTTCTCCCCTACTTTTGGAATCAAGAAAAATCAAATTAAATTTCCCAAACCCTTTTTTAAGACATTTGAATGTCTCAAAATATGTTTGGTTAACTCCCTATCGAATCCCATACTATAACATAAGTCCTTTCAGCTCAAATCAAGGCGAAAACAAATATCCATTTTATTCAAATAGTCAGTTTTAATTTCCAAAATACCTTTTTCTTCCAAAATTTGAATTTTTCCTTTTAAACTTACCCAGGCCTCTTGATTAAATTTTTTTAAAAAATTACTAAAATTTTCAACTTTCGGTGATACGATAACCTTATTTTCTAAAAGGATACTACAACTCCACCTTTTGCAAAATTCCTATCTTTAGGGTACTCTAACCCCTATTTTTTGAGGGGATACTATAACTCTACCTTCTCTGAAATTTGTATCTTTGGGGGCACTTTAACCCTTATTTTCTAAGGGAATACTACAACCCAACCTTCCAGACTTTATTCAAAATCCAAATTTTTCTTTTTCCTAAACATTACCAAACCTTTCAATCCAAATCTTTTTTTTACACTTCGAGCAACCACCGAGTCTAAATGCATCTTAAGATTATAATCAAAGATAATTAGGAGATATATTCCCTTAATCCCTTCCCTCTCTCTTTTCTTTACATTTTGTGTTTATTTTTATGCAATCTTTTATTATTTTCTTTATTGTTTTACTAACACATTTCCTTGTCTGGTGTTCATTTTGCATTCAAGTTTTTCACAATATTTTCAAAAATTACAAGACAGTGTTTTATATCTGTATCTTTCCAGCACCTAATACAGAACGTTCGATTTTCAAAATTAAATTCAAAGTTCACTTTAATCTAAAATCTTAGTGTTTCCCATCTCTATGGAGCGCATATGAGATTCAAACTTTTTTTAAAACCTAGGTTTACGGTTTACACAAAATTCATGCATCATAAAGGGATTATGTCAAAACAATGACAAGTCAAAATCGAGAGAACTAAAACCAACTAAAACATAGCTAGATGGTACCAATTTCGAGTGTTGTGGGAGTGTTAATCCTTCCCTACGCATAAATAAATCCTAAACCCAACCGATGAGTCTTTAAATTTCGTAAACCCTAAAATTGATGTTTCAAGTTTTGTAACTCAAAGTATCATTTTCAATAGGCATCCAATCATGCCTAGCCCAAAATGATCGATGGCCACTCCAAAACTTCGGCCACTTCATGATAGCCACCCAAGACCAATTGGATGAGCAATTCGTCTTATGGTTCCCCCTTTATCTTCATCTCAGTGCACTAATCCAAATCCTAATCGAAGGATAACCGAAAGGCCAATTCACATTTTAAGTCATGCGTCATCGTTTAAGCTATTTAGGCGAGCACAGTGCCGAGTAAGGGCACATCATGACACACGTTATAAGGCCATCCTTGGAATAAGCATTTTTAGGGTGCTAATATTTCCATACACATAATGACTTTTCAAATTCAATATTAAAACATAGATTTAGACCTTTTCTTTTTAGATTGCATTAGTTAAGCTTAAGATTACCTAAAAAAGGATAGATTCATATTAGTGATTAATTACACCAAAAAAATAATGGTGATTATTTTTTGTATCTTTCACCAAATTTGATTTATACATCATCATGTCAATACTACATAAAATGTTTGGCTTAATGGCAAATATTGCAATTAACTAACATACATTTCTTTAAAAAAAGTTAATCAAAGCCCATTTAATAATCCATATAATAAATTTTGGATGTTTTGAAGAAAAGATAAGCTATTTATGTGTTAAAGAGACACTATTCATCTCTTCTCCTTTTGGGTTTTTTTTAATTTATTTGTCATTTTAAAAATAAAAAGAGATGAAGTAGAGTATAAAAAGTAGCACTTTTTCATCTTCTTTTTTTCACTATTTATTCCTTTTCCTTTTGCTTTCTTTCATTTAGTTTTTAGAAAAAAATAAAGCGAGACAAAGTAGAGTGCTGAACATAGCACTCTACTATCTTCATTCTTTTTTTTTCTTTTTATACTATTTATCTTTTTCTTTTTTGCTTTCTATCTCCTATTTTTTTCTTTTTTTAGCATTTATATCCACTGTGTTCTATTATATTTTTCTCCTTTTTTTCCTTTTAGCATTTCAATCACATTAATTTAACTCTCTTAATTTTCTACTTAAAAAATAAAAAACAACAAAAAAAATAATGGGAAGAGGTAAGTGAAAGAAATGGCCTTGGATATTTCGTTTTCTTGAAAGCCTATTTTATTTTCATTTTCTTTATTTTCTAAAATGATCTAAGTTCTTTGAAATTTTTTTTTGCTATATGAAAGCCATTTGATCCGTTCAACCATGAAAATGCCAAATCCAAGCCATGGTCAATTGATTCAATTAGTTTGTTCCAGATATTATATTTCATTTACAAAAATTTAGTTGCATCCAATCTTTTTCAAGCCATCTCTAGCCATAAAAAGTCCAAATCTAACCTTCTCCAATTGAATCTCCATCTTTTAATTCTTATACATATTTTCTTCATAAAACATTTTTTATCATTGGAATTTGTGTGTAGATTTTAAATTTTGCCTAGGTATAGCTAGTGTTGGTTTCTTTTAAATATGTTTTGTTGTTTACATGTAAGAGATTGTATAGTTTGATATTTTTTAAATATTTTTCAAATTTTTTTTAATATTCTTTATTCAATTTCATTTTATATATGAATGTATGTTTGTTTCCTTATTGAGAAAGAAAACTTTATCACTCAAATCATGGAACTTGAAATTGTATGTAGCTTTTGATCCCTCTAATTATAAATTAAAAAAACTGCTTTATTCTTGTTGTAAGGTTAGGCGAAATGTCCCTATAGGTAATATTTATAATACTCATAAAGTATGAAATCTTTGAATTATTTAATCTCTCTCATTTTTGTATAGTACATTTTAGGATGGATGACATATAAGAAAATTGTTTAACTATATTTTCCACACATTGTCATTAAGCTGGTTTTAATCTCAAGAGCTTATGGCTTGGAACAAGCTAAAAAGTACTTCAAAAAGTATTGATGTTCCATAAATGTTGAACAGACTTATGGTGTTGTTTTAGCTATTATATGAAAACATATAAATTTTTTCAAGCACATAATCTTATTTATTTTTAAAATAAAATTGCACATAATTTCTTTTTTTTTGTAGTTTTTTATTTTAATAAGATGTTTATTTGCTTATACAATTGTGTATAACTCTAAGTGCAAGAAAAATTAAAGAGTCTTATATAAGTACTAGATATAGGTAAAACTCTACTTAAATCCAGCTAGGGGTGAATGCATACAATGTTCAAGGAGATTTCTTGGTACAATTATTTTTTGTTTGAAGAGCTTCTGGTGTTAACATTAGGGATTCGATCAAATCCTAAGATTGTAGTTACAGGAATCAAGCAGTAAACCATGATTACAAGAATAAATAATTAGCAAGGATAATTTGTTACCTTATATGTGTATATTACATAGAATACTTTGTACACTTTTATTAGCTAACACCCATATATATACCTCATGATGAGAGGGATAAAAAATGTTAAATACTTTCTTACCAAAGACCTTTTTCAATTCATCATAGTATTAGAGCAGGTCTAATCTAGAAGTAAATCAAAAGCTACATTGAAGTTTTTTTTCTTTAAATAAAAGGCATGAACCTTACAAACACTTCAACCATACCCTTTAAATCCAAACCTATCATTCCAAATGCGTTGTATAATCAGCCACCACCAGTCATACTCTAATAGGATAATTTAGCTTTTCCTATTGGTATTGCTCTTAATGAAACACATTTTCCATTATGGTCACAATTGATGGAAATGCACATTGGCGAGCGAAACAAAGTCGGATATCTTATAGGTGAAATAGTAAAACTAGCACCAATGATCCCAGCTATGTGACATAGATTACTAACATCCACAGAGTTAAGAGTTGGCTCATGCATTCGATGAGCCCCAATCTAATATAGCGATTATCTAGTTGGCCATTGCTAAGGATATATATAGGAGGCTATTGCAAAAACCTTCTATGATTGATCAGACGAGACATGTTTGCTTGAATTGAATCAAAAGTCTTTCACCACCACATAGAATGGTCGACCTTTGCCTGCATACTATAATGAACTGGATGCAATTTTTCAAGAAATCAATCATTGGATAGTCGCGCAAGAAGAAGCAAGAGGAAGCCTTTGAAGGGATTATATATATACATTCCATGATGGCAACGTTATAAGTCCATATATTCCTAATTGGGCTTGATCTGAAATTCGATCAAGATCATGTTGAGATTATACAAAAAGATCTAAAGTTGGATTTGGAAAGTACATATGCCTATATAAGAAGAAAAGCAGAATAGAGATAGATAATGGGCAGTTATCGACTAGTCCCTAAAAGTTTAGCCATAGTGGATCACCAAATTCCATAGGGATCTAGTAACATCTCCACAAAGGGATGAAATAACCCACCATTGGGGAAAACTAACAACTTTATTTATGACCATTATGGTGAAACAAGACACTTGAAACAACGATGCTATGAGATTATCAAGTATCTGGTGTTATCATAAGCCCTATAAGCCAATCATTATGGCTTGGTAGGCATTATCATTTGGTGATTTCATTAATCAAACATTTTATTTTATTAATGTAATAAAGGTATTTCTTTATCCATAAGATCACATTGTATAATTCTTATAAATGTCTTATGCAGATAAAACCAATGAAACACACTAGCCTTGTAAGGGAATTATAAAGAGTTGTAATTATAAGATCCCCATGTATCAAAGTCATGTTTCTAAAAACATTCTTGGTCATTGTACTGTGAAGACAGGGCATTGACAATACATAAAGACTAGGATATATAAGCCTCGATGCATAGGATGCATGCAATTTATCTCATAAATTGAAATATAGATACTTAGAGGCATCATATAGGTGCTTATCATCATAATAAGTTCATTAAAGATGACTTGCTATGAAAGTTCTATTTGTTATTTCACTCAAGTGTCTATGGAAATACCCTCATGTGTTAGTAGTGTAAGTGATCCTTAGACTTATGGCACCAAGTCATCTTATATGAGGAGTGTTATGGTTTGATTCCATCATGAATGGGTCCATAATAGATGGATGCTTATGGTAAGGTGGTTTTGGGCATGGCATAAATCATATGGTAGGTGAATGAGCAGTCTAGAGAGGATTTATCACCCCAAGTAACTTGAGGGGATATATCACATGTTACTGACCCATGTTAACTCAAAGTCCTTAGCCAAGGCAATACTGATTGTGGAGTTAACACATAGAGGTTGCATACTAATATGGAATGGGCTAAGAGTAGACACTAAACCATGCTCTTGCTAATTCCATGATATATGATGCAAGGATATTTATTACACTAAGATATTAAACACTAAAAGGCTTGTCAAAAATATATTGACACCTGATAAAATATTCTTAATTGCCTATTCTATATTTATTGCTAATATGATGGAGGCCTAATAGGTCACATACATAAGGGTGATTAGTAAAAAGTAAATAGAGACTAGGATTATATCTCTAATACAAGTGTTTAAATATGTTTATATGGGCCATGGGCAAAATTATAATTTCTTAAAAATTAAAATTTTAAACCCTAGGCTATATAAACCTATGTTTTCCATCCCTCAATTAGAGGCTTAAAATTTTGGCCAAGAGGACTAAGAAAACATGGTTTATCTTTTCTCCTAGAAACCCTAAGGAAGGTGGCACAATATTCTTGAAGAAAAAAGTTGCTTTCTTTTTTGTTTTTTTATTATTTAGTCAAGGTATTCTTAGTGGAAGGAAAGGTTTATTGAAACCTAAGCCTGTAGCACAACTTCTGGCAACAAAGTCTCTTCCTTATTGGAGGATTTTTGGGTCACCTATATGGATAACCATTAGAGTTTGAATGCTTAGATAGCTTTAGTTTACAACAATTGGGCTCGGTGTTTCTTGTAATTAGGTCATGGAATTGTTGGAAAACTTCTCAAGATTAAGGTATGTTTGAATCTTGAATAATTCTTTATGTTTCTTGATCTAAAATATTAATCAAGATCTTACAAGTTGATCTTGTTTAGAGAGCTTGAGCTATCTTTATTATTATGTTTTTGCTACCATGTTTATAAATTAGTTTATAAATTTTTGTAAGCTAATTACCCCAAGATTTCCTACAAGTGGTATCACGAGCCTCCTTGTATTGATTTGATTACTCTTGTGCTTTAGTTGTTACTGATTAAAGATTTTGTTATTTTGATGCTGTCTTGACTTGCTCCTGAATTTAAAAATTAAAGAAAATTGTTACCTTTTATTTTTAAATTTCTAGCAGGTTAGTTCACATCTATTATTCAATTTTAATTAATTAAAATATGATTTTATTAATTAAATGATATTGGTGTTATCGGTTGATAATTTGGTGTTGACTAGTGCTTCGTTTGGATGCTTTGATGTGGCTAATTTTTTAGGTAGCCATTGCTGTGACTTTTTCCTTGTTTTTCCACCATGAAAGTATCATGAAAGATTCATAATACTTGCTGGAAAAATTAAGTTAAAATTAGAGTTGAAAATGTTTCAATTTCAGGCTAAAATAGGTGCATTAGGTGTGCTTAAGGCTTGTGGCATCTTTTTTCTTTGGATCTTGGCGTGGCATCAATGGCAGGAAGAAGTTGCTGTAAATTTGCTATATTTTTGGAGGTTTAATGGGATGGAGACAATAGTGTTTAGATTGGAGCAGGATGGCTAAGATAGCCATGCATGGCATAGAGTCCCAGTTGGACTAGGATTCCTCCAAGATTGTCCCAACATAGTTCTACTTGGAGTAGGACTTCCATTTTTAATTTTCTTGAAATTTAAAATCTGATATGATCAAATTAAATTATAATTAAAATTAATTTAATTAAAATATAAATGCTAAAAGTTAGCATGGTTGGTGCAATGGACTACCTTAAGAGGTTGAGTCCAATTAAAACTCTTATATAACATCAAATACCTAATTATCCAATTGCATTATTTTTCTTAAATTTTTTAAGATATAAATTGGATAATATAATAAGCATGGAATTAAAATTCAATTAATTGGATTAGTTGAAAAAATATATTCAATTTAAATGATTAATCCTATTTGGAATAGGATTTATTCTAATATGATTAGAATAAATGTTAATCATGTAAGAAAATTGTTTTCTATAGGTCAATTATTTAAGCATCAAAAATTGGTATCTTGAATTTAAAATACATGTTTATATATATTCATATTTTTTGTGAATGTATGGGATGAATATGGACTAGGCCCAATATGATTGTGGATGTATGGTTAATTGTTTATGAATGTTTAAATTATTTTTTAAATAGGGTCCATGAACCCTGCCTTATCTCTATTTTCTTCAGGGTTGCAAAATTCATTTCTCACCTAATTGCCCTTAAATGTAACTTAAGGTTTCTTTATTACAAATGTAATTAGATTACATAAATGCAAAATTAGGGTTAACTAGAAAAAATTTTTTAACTTGAATATAGAGATCCAAGTGAAGGCACCATGAAGCTCGAGAGTTTGCAAGAAGCTTTCAGAGACTTTATGTAATCACCTAGGAATTGATCGAGTAATTTCCTATGATGGCTCAAGGAAATAGCATTAGATAGTAGTCCATAATCATCCAAGTTATATGCATGATAATAGATTTATTTTATATGATATTATAAATGCTATGCATGCAAATACAATGAGACATTAAATAAAAGATAAAATAAACAAACAAAATCCCATATACAATATTGAGTCACATGCTTCACATGATAAAGACATCTTTCATTATTCATAACAAAATACCTAAGTTTCGACCGACAATGATTTTTGAGTCACTCAAGGTTTCTTCTGCTTGAATGGCCTGAGTTACGAATAATTGGTCATAATCAACTAATGTTGAATGCTTCAGATGTGCCACACTTAACCATATGATGTTAGAAAAGATGGTTAAGTGAAATATATATGATGCATTTAGGCAAAGAGTTGTCACCTAACTGATCTGCGAGTTGCGTAGAGATGCAATGGCAAGCTATTTTACCTACCCAAATAGGCTTGCTACAATTGTTGAGTAATTCAAAGTTGCAACATGTGGAAAGTGATCCCAGCGAATTAGGAATACCTTGAAAAGATTTTTAGATAATAGTGAGGGCTATTATATCAAAAAATTAGTCGAAAGACTAATGACGATTTAAAAACTTGTTATTATTGCTTTAATACATGAATCACTAATTAATACTCATTTTATACTAGGTTGTTGGTAATGGTATTTATATTAACTGCACTGTGAGGCATACTTGATGCCATAAGCCCAAGTTGTCTAGACTAGTTTGAGAAATTGAGAAATATTCTCAATAAAAGGAAGGATGCTAACTTCCACATTAACATCATCGAGTTGAACTATTTTACTATTAATACTACCTCTTGGATAATAGATTCAGGATATGGATCTCACTTATGTAATGACATAAGCCTGTTAAAGAGTAGTAAAAAGTTAGGTTCTAATAAGGTGATTCTAAGAATGGGCAATGGATCAAAAGTTGAGTTCACTATCCTTGGAACTTGCACCTTATCATTGCTTACAAGCATGACCATGGAACTAAAAGAATATCTTTGTGTTCCAAGATTGTCAAGAAATATCATTTCAGTTTCATACCTCACTGTCAATGATGATTTAGAATTTAAAATGAAAGACAAAAGTTGCATCATCATTCTAAATGATATGGTCTATGGATTGTCCTTATTATAGAATGGGCTATATGCATTGGATCTAGACATGCTTTTACTTAATATAGTTATGAAGAAAGCAAAGAATAATGAACCCAGCAAAACCATTTGATTATGAATCATAAGGAATATGTGAATGTTGTCTCATTGATAAGACGACCAAGTCACTCTTCACTGGTGAAAGTGATAGAGCAGCAAATTTATTAGGCCTAGTACATTTAGATGTATGTGGACCAATGAATACAATGGCTAACAATAGGTATTCTTACTTCATTACCTTTCCTAATGATTACTCAAAGTATGGGTATGGTAAACTTAATGAATTACAAGTTTGAAGCTTTTGAAAAGTTCAAGGATTAAATGGTTAAAGTAGAGAAAAAAACTAGCAAGATATTCTACTTCTTAGATCCAATGGAGGAGAAGACTACTTAAGTTAAGAATTCTTGGACCATCTAACAAATAATGGGATTTTGTCACAATGGACTCCATCTAAAACTCCAAAACATAATGGAATGTTTGAGAGGAGAAACCGAACTTTGTTGGACATGGTTCATTCCATGATGTCTAAGTCTGACCTTCTGATATCCTTTTACGGATATGCCTTAAAACTATTGCTCGTCTTCTAAATAAGGTTCCATCCAAATTTGTTGATAAGACACTATATGAGATATGGCAAGGTAAAAAGCCCAATTTGTCTTACATAAAGATTTGGGAATGCATTGTTTATGTGAAGCATTCAGTGACTGATAAGCTTAGAGCAAGATCAGTCAAATGTAAGTTTATGGGGTTCATAAAGAAACTGCTTGATACTATTTTTATAATCCCATTAAGCAAAAGGTGTTTGTCTCAAAACATGGACATTTTCTTGAGAAAAAGTTTTTACTGAAAGGTCTAGTGAGAGTAAAATTGATCTTGAAAAAGTTCAAGAACCACAGATAAACATTCCATAGGAACCTAAGCTGACAATTAAGGCATCCAATATTCAACCTAAATCTCAAAAGACAATCAAATCCATCGGTCTGATAAGATCAAGCTAGTTTTAGAGAGATATAGATTTCTCATGGATCAAGATGACTTACCTTGTGATACTAAACCTACCAATTTCGAGGAACCAATGTCTAACATCGATTCTAATAAATGGCCTAAAGACATGAAATCTAAAATAGATGCCATGCAAGTCAACCAGGTATGAACTTTGGTTGATCCATATCAAGGGATAAAATCTATAGGGTGCAAATAGGTCTTCACTAAAAGACTGACATAGATGGTAATGGACAGATGTATAAGGCCAGATTGATGGTAAAAGGTTATAATCAAGTAGAAAGCATTGATTATGAGGAAACTTTTTCCCCAATTACCGTGATAAAATCCATTCAGATCATTCTTGCTATGGCTATATATCACGGTTATGAGATATGGCAGATAGATGTAAAAACAACATTGCTCAATAGGAATTTGCAAGAAAAAATGTACATGACATAACTTGGAGGATTTACATCCAAATCCATTTGTCTATAAGAAGATAAATGGGCAAGCTATTGTTTTCTTGATGCTATATGTTGATGACATATTGCTTATAAGAAATGACATACCAATGCTTCAAGCCACTAAAGTGTACTATCTAGACAATTCTCCATGAAAGATTTGGGAGAAGCAGCATATATTTTGGCAATTAAGTCTATAGATAAATTGAAAATACTACTTGGCTTATCTCAATCCATTTACATAGGTAAGGTGTTAAAGAGGTTTAGCATGGAAAACTTTAAGAGAGGAAACTTGTCTATGGTTCACTGTGTATATTAACTCAAAAAAGTTATGTATTAAAACATTAGATGGTAGGATACGTATGGAGGGGCTAAACTCCTTATTAAGGCTTATACTGATACTAGCTTCTAATAGGATTGGGTTCATAGCAAATCACAAAGTAGTTTTGTATTTACCTTTAATGGTGCTATAGTTAGTTCAAAAGGTTCTGAACATGAAAAAACATGCTATAGTTACTTAGAAAGGTTCCAAACATGAAGAGACTATAGACTCAACAATTGAAGCCGGACACATCCCTACGTGTGAGGCTATATTGGAAGAAGTTTGGATAGATAACTTTATTTGATGAATTTGATGTGGTTCCAAGCATTGTTATTATGATAACAATAGAGACATAGTGCCAAGCTAAACAACCAATGTCTCATCATAAATGTAAACATGTATTACAACGGTATCACATAAATAGAGATATTATAGAGAAACATGACTTTAGTATGTGTGACACTAGATTTTGTCTAGGTCATTTTTTCTCAATAATCTCAAATATCTGAGATTGAAAACAAAGCAGCCACCCTGCCCGAAGGTGACCTCCTCCAGCTGACCTCTACATTTTCAACACTTTTTCAATTATATTTAAATGGCCACATGTGCACATGACAGAAAAAGTGCCATTTTGAGCCCTAACTTCGGATATACAGAATGAATATTTAAGCGAAAATTATTTCTAAATATTTTCTTGTCAAATTTGGAAAATCCACATTTGCAAATGTTATTGTGGTCAAATTTTTCATTTATAAGAATTTTTTGAGAATTTTTCGTAAAACTTGGGAAATCGACTGTCGTATATTTTTATCGATACTTGTGTGGTGTTTATGTCAATACACACTCTGAAAAAACATGAATTATTCAAGGAAAAAGTCATATTGGCATTTTTCACAATACCGTGAGTGTAATGCTTGTAAAATTTTTCTAATAAAAAATATTCCTGATTTTGAATTTTCATAAATTAATATGTTAATTAATACGTTGAATAAAATTTATTTTTGTAAAATTTGAACACATTTTTAGAATTTTTTCCTATTTCCAAGATATGAAATTTTTTTACTCCATAAATTTTTGAGTAAGACTTTTTTCAGTTTATAATTTTTAAAATTCTTCAGATATTATAATCTAATTCATATTAATTTAGTTTTTCAAAATTCATTTGATTTTATGAATTTTGTATTTTTTAGAATTTTTTTGTTCTTAAGATACAGAGTTTTCTACTCTATAAATTTTTTAGTAAGACCTTTTTTTAGTTTCTAAATTTTATAATTCTTCAAATATTAGTATTTAATTCATATTAAATCATTTTTTAAAAATTCATTTTATTTTATGAGTTTTGCATTTTTTTCAGAATATTACTATTTCCAAAATATGGAGTTGTCTATTTAGTAAATATTTTGATAGGATTTTTTTAAGTTTATAATTTTTAAAATTCTTCAAATATTATTGTTTAATTCATATTAAATTAGTTTTTTTTTCAAAATTCATTTTATTTTAGGAGTTTTGGATTTTTTCAAAATTTTCTTATTTCCAATATTCGGATTTTCTACTTCGTAAATTTTTTCGTTAAGATTTTTTGAGTTTATAATTTTAAAATTCTTAAACTATTATTATTGAATTCATATTAATCAGTTTTTGGGAATTCAATTTATTTTATGTGTCTGACATTTTTTATATATAACAATTTTTCTTGATAAGGATTTTTCTAATGAAATTTTATGTGTTTGTCATTCAGATGATTTTTTTTCTTAAAAATTAAAATTGATTTTGTTGTTAGATTGAGTTAAAATTTTCATGTAAAATTTTATTTCAAATTCATAATTTTTTAATTTTTACAATTTAATCCTTCTAATTGATTTTTATGGTATAATTTTGCATATTATATAAATATCTTCCAAAAATTATCAAGAGCTTAATGATATCATGGATGACACAAGCCATAAATTGAAAATTTTAATCAATTTAAATCAAATCAAATTAAAAGGTAATAATTACAAAACAAAAAAGCAAAAAAATTTAAAAGTTCCTAGAACTATTTTAGCCAAGTTCAGCCCTTGGCCGATCCTTCCCCTATAAATAGGGGAAGGTCATTTTTCAAATAAAGCTTTGGTCATATATATAACAAAAACGCTAAGGAAGAACATACTAAAAAAAAAGAATTTTATATAATTTCTAAGGCTTTTTAAGGTAGATTTTTTACCAAATCTTTCATCTTTGCTAATTTCACTCTTGATTCTTCATTTTTGTGAGTCAAAATCATGTTAAAGCTCATAAATTACCATCCATGTTGAAAGGCTAAACATGTGAATAATTTTCTATATATTTATTGTTATATTTAATTTTTTTAGTTAGAGCTTAATTCCTTTTATGAAATATTGTTATTGTTGATGTGGTATTAATTTTATTGTATATTTATGTTTACTTTTGTATTTTTTTCCTCAATATGTTCATGGTAATATGTTGATAAATATATATGTATACTTAATTTTATGATTTTTTTTATTTAAGTTTAATGATATTTATTCATGGTTATTTTCATGATGTTTGTTGGAAGATATTGATGAAAATTTGTTTTTTCCTTTGGCCAAATTTAATAGGAAATTTTAATATTTTTAATGCTTATTTTTGTGATGATTTTATGTTTTTTTATTATTTTGTTATATTAGGAAATATAGGGACTAAATTGTAGAAAGGCCAAATTTTTTTAGGCTATTCTTTCTTTGGCCAAAACTCTTTAGCACCACGGAAGAAGGGTTTCATACACTTTTAAACATGTTTTAGATATTTTTCACATTTTAGGAACCTAAATGCAATTTTACAAAGTTTAGGGACTAATTTGTGAAAAGTTAAAAATTTTATTTCAAGGCCAAGTGTATTCAGTCCAATCTTCATGAATATGTTTGTTGTGTTTTACATGTTGATTTTCATATATTTGATGATGTTTTGTGGTGTTTTTCCATGTAAGGATCAAATTGTGAAACTAGAGAAGTTTAGAGACCATATAGCAAATCTTTGCATTTCAGGGGCAAAATGGTTTTTTTGTCATGATGAAATATTTCTAGCATTTATCTGGTCCTCTAAAGGGGTGTAGAAATTATTAAAACTTTTTATGTCTTTCTAGTTTTCCATTAGGGTACGAAATGTAATTTTGAAAAGTTTAGGGGCTTAACTGTAATTTTTGCATTTAAGCCAATTTTAGTATTTTAATTTCCCTATTTAGGGTAGAATAATAAATTCTTATCATATTAGTGTCCATTAAAGTACCAGGATACTTTTACGTCGAAGGTATACCCCAGAGACATTTTGGTAATTTTTCTTTAAAACTAAGTCGTAGGTAGTCATTGAAATGCTTTTATGTCGAAGGTGTGTATTTAGGATAGATTCATCATTTCATGAACATTTTAGCATCAGTAGGGTACCGAGATACTTTTACTTAGAAAGTAAACCCTATAGGCATTTTGGTAATTTTTTAGAGCCGAGTTCGATATAGCCACCAGGATGCTTTTATGTCGAATATACATATTTAGGATAGGTTCAACCTTTTTACAATTATTTTTGAGTTCTTTAGGGTTACTGTGATACTTCAAGTTAAGGGTATACTCAAAGTGCATTTTGGTAATTTCATGTTAGAACCAAGTCTTACGTGATTACTAGGATACATTCATACCAAAAATACACATTATAGAAAGGTTCATCATGTTAGACTATTTTTGGGACTTAAGATACTCTGTTAATATTATTAATAAATGGTTTAAAAAAAATTAAGGCAATGTCTCTAAGTTAAGATAATATGTAAAATTTCCCCAATATATAAGAAGGATTATATGATTATTTTAATAACGAGATATCCTTTTCAAATAAAAAGTTAGGATTTTTCAATTTGTGTAAAAATAAAACCTTATGTCTTCCACCGATTTTCCAGCAAGTACAAAAAATATTTTGATTTTTAAAAACCTTTTTTGTTCCATCAGCCCTTTAGCGAGGTAAGAAAGAGAATAATAAAAACTTTTGCACTCTGCTGGGTTTTCAGAAGAATGTGGAAGATATTTTGATTTTCAAAAAATATTAAAATCCTAACTTTTAGGAATAATAAATTTGTTTAACAAAATATTATTTATGGGAGTTATAATTAAATATTAAATATTGAAACCAAATAAAAATCAAAATTTAAACTAACACATGATTAATATGGTACCAATTTTTAGGCATTAGGAGAGGGTCGATCCTCACTCGTGATTCTAAACAATACCAAACCCATTCATGTGATCTCTGGTATCAACATAAACCTCAGGTTTGGTTTGTAGGGGTTTCTTAACCCTCAAAACATAAACTCCGATAGGTAACCAATCTCACTTAATAAAAAGACTCGTGGTGACTCTTGAAAATTGGACGTTTCATAACAACCATTTAAAATTAAGTCAAGTAAGTAATTCATCTCAATAACTTAGTCCCTAGATATAATAAATAAAACAAATATCAATAATGGTATGGCCCCTAAAAAATAAAAGAATAATGATATATAGATATATGTGAAACAAGGGGGTACTTTTGCCATATTAAGTCAGGCTGGTCAGGATTCGTATCTGGACCATATTACGATAGTATGGAACGAGTACCCATCGAGGAGAACTTAGCTAATTTTTTCACTAAAGTTCTGTCCCAGCAGAAATATGATCATTTGAAGTGTATTAGACTCAAACATATGGGCAATTAGCTTTAGTTCTAGTAGGAGATTATTAGAGTAAGCCCTGCAAGCCAATCATTATGGCTTGTAAGGCATTATCATTTAGTGACTTCATGTAACCAAACATTATATTTTATTAATATAATATAGGTATTTCTTTATCCATAAGATCTTATTGCATAATTGTTATAAATATCTTATGTAGATAAAGCCCATGAAACATATTGGCCTTGCAAGGGAATTATAAAGAGTTGTAATTATGAAATCCCTACACACCAAAATCGTGTTTCTAAAAATGCTCCTAGTCATCGTATTAACAAGACAGTCATTGGCAATACAAAAAGACTGGCATATTTAAGCCTCGGTGCATAGGATGCATGCAACTGATTTCATAAGTTGAAGTATAGAGATACTTGTGGACATTACATGGTGCTTCTTATGGTAACAAGTTCATTGAACATGACACACTATGAGAGTTCCATTTGGTATTTCACTTAAGTGTCTATGAAAATTAGTAATATAAGTGATCCTTATACTTATGAGAGCAGGTCATCTCATATAAGGAGTGTCATACTTTGATTCAATCACAAATAGGCCCATAATAGATGGATACTTATGGCAAGGTGGTTTTGAGTATGGCATGAATCATATGGTAGGCAAATGAGTGGTCTAGGGAGGACTCATCACCCTAAGTGATATGAAGGGATGTATCTTACTTGTACTTGGCCCATTTTAACTCATTATCTTTGGCCATGGCAATATTGATTACAGAGCTAACACATAGGGGTTGCATACTAATATGGAATAGGCTAAGAGCGGACATAGAACCATGCTCTTGCTAATTCATGATATATGATGAAAGGATATTTATTACACTAAGATACTAAGCACTGAAAGGTTTGTCAAAATGATATAATGCATTATTAGATGCCAATCTTGGTCTATAAATATAAAATATTCTTTATTAGTCCATTTTATATTTATTTCCAATATGATAGGAGCCTAATGGGTCACAGACATAAGGGTGATTAGTAAAAATTAAATAAAGACTATGATTATATTTCTAATACAAGTAATAGTTACTTTTGCCTAATTTGAATAAGTTCATATGGGCTAGAGGCAAAATTGTAATTTCTCAAAAATAAAATTTTAAACCTTAGGCTATATAAACCCTTGTTTGTCATCCCTTATAGTTGACTAAAGGCTTAAAATTTTGGCCAAAAAGATTAAGAAAACCTAGCCTGTGTTCTCCTCTAGAAACCCTAAGGAAGGTGGTGTAATCTTGGTCCTTGAAAAAGAAAATTGTTTTCTTCTTTGTTTTTTAATTATTAAATCAAGGTCTTCTAAGTGGAGGGGAAAGTTTATTGAAACCTAAGCTGCTAACGTAGCTTCCAATAACAAAATCTCTTTCTTATTGAAGGATTTTTGGGTTACCTGTGTGGATAACCATTAGAGGCCAAATGCTTGGACAACTTTGGTTTATGATAACGAGCTCGATGTTTCTTGTAATTAGGTCATGAAATTGCTAGAAAACTTTTCAAGATTAAGGCATTTTTGAATCTTGAATAGTTTTTTAGGTTTCTTAATCTAAATGATTAATCAAAATCTTGCAAGTTGATCCTATTTAGGGAGTCTCCAGTTATCTTTATTTTTATATTCCTGCTACCATGTTTATAAATTAGTTTATAAATTTTTGTAATATGATTATTTGCTGCCTCGAGATTTCTTACATGTGGACGGGTGGGATTTCTTAAGGAATTCGAGATAAACCATTTCTATTTAATCAGCAGTGGCCATGCAAAGGGACATCTGATCAACCCAAAAGGAAAAACCATGACTTACTGCCAACACGGCTCAACTAGATATTTTTGGTAAAGTGGACATATTTTCTGTCACTTCTAAGAATAGTACTTGGATTCTTAACAAAGGAGCATCTGATCATATGACTAGAGATTTTAACAACTTACAAACTATTCTTCCATCCTCTCCATTTGTTATATACATTAGAAGTACCACTCCTATCATATGGGAAGGATTTGTTGTATTATCCGGTACCTTAAACGTTGATACTATCTTGGTTGTTCCTATGCTTGAGTACAATCTCTTATCTATCAGTCAAATCACCTCATCTCTTAATTGTAATGTAACTTTTTAGCCTTCATTCTATGCTTTTTAGGACATTTTGACTTGGAAAACTCTTGGTTGTTGTGTTGAATGGCACAAGCTCTATTACTTGGAATTGACTAAAGATAAGGAACAAAAATTCAACCATGCATTTCAAACAAGTGGGGTTGAGAAGTCTTGAGCAAGTATATGTTTATGGCATAGAAGACTATGACACTTTTTTTTCTGGTTACCTTAAAAACCTTTGACCAGGTTTGTTTTATAGTGAAAAGCCTTTGAATTCCTTGTTTGCCCAGTTTGAATAAAGTTCAGACCTTTTATTGTTATACATTCTAATATCTAAGGGCCTGCAAAGGTTTCATTCATTTTAAAGGCTTATTATTTTGTTACTTTTATAAATGAATGCACCAAGGTCACATGGGTGTCCATGCTCTATAAGAGAAGTGATGCATGCATGGTATTTTAAGAATTCTACGACATTATGCGCACCTAATATCAACAACAAATTCTAATTTGGCAGTCCAACAATGCTATGGAGTTTATTGATTCTTTGTTTAGAAAGTGTCTTAGCTAGCTAGGTATATAACATCGTACTTCTTGTACATACATAGCACAACAGAATGGTTTGGCAAATAAAAACAATAGGCAGATTATGAAAGTAGTGCGTGCATCTCTTTTTAGGATGAACATGCGATGATATTATTAGTAGGATGTAATTAAATATGTTGTCTACCTTATCAACTAGGTTTTTTTACCGAATTATTAGCTTCTAAACTCCCCAACAAAAGTTACAATCTTTTTACTTTATTTCGCATCTTCCTAACCTCGAACCTAAAGCTTTTGGGTGTATAGTATATGTTCATATCCCCAAAGTCTTACAAAGTAAATTGGATCTTTATCCAAAATGGTGTGTCCTTGTTGGCTACTCAAATTTCCAAAAGGGCTACTAATTTTATGGCCTATAAGACAAGAAATTGCATCTTATCTTAAATGTCTCCTACCATGAGACCTAGCCATATTACACAAGGAGAGTTTTGAGCTCATCATTCTAGCAGGAGAACTCAAGTGAAAAGCCTGAATTGAACTGAGGAGACAATGGAGTTTCAAGGAAAGGGGTTGAGTTTTTAAAGCTAGAGGCCATTGAACATCGCTTATCAACCTGACATAAAGGCTTCAGGTTTGTTGAGCTTACATGAGAATGATGTAGTATCGAAAGGTGATGAAGATGCTTTAAAAGAACTCATATTAACATCATTATTCAAGAAGCCTTCCCAAAAACATTCAAAGTGATGTTGGACCCTAGGTAACCATCAATTCCTCTTAAAATGAGTTAGAATATCCTAAGAATTATCCTCTTCCTTCTTGATTCCCAGCAATATCGAATACGGGTATCCAAAAAAAAACATAATGATCATGATCTCAAAGTCAATGTCAAAAATCCCATTAATAATTATACTTTTACTCATAAACTATTGGATTCATATGCTTTAATCGTTGATCAATTGTCCAAAACATCTATTCCTAGTAGTGCATAGGAAGCATTAGCAAATCCAAGGTGGAAGAAGGTAATAAATGAAAAGATTGAAGCTCTACAAAAAAAAAAAAACTCAACTTGGGAACTAGTTCCATTGCCCAAAAGGGAAAAGATAGTTAGGTGTAAATATGTGTATAGTATGAACCTTAAAGCCAATGGAAGCATTGCTAGGTACTAAACAAGGTTAGTAGCAAATAGTTACACACAAAAGTATAGAGTTGATTATCAAAAGACTTTTGCACCAGTAGCTAAGTTCAATACTATTTGTATTCTCATATCAGTTACAGTGAATAAAAATTGGCCTTTGTGATGGTTCAACGTAAAAAATGCCTTTCTAAATAGTGACTAGGAGGAAGAAGTATACATGGAGCTTCCACCAGATGTTAAGTATGGATCCATAAAAAAAGGCAATGTATGTTGATTGAAAAAATCACTATATGGGCTGAAATAATCACCCGAAGCCTGGTTTGGGAGATTTACATCAGCAATGAAGTCGGTTGGTTATAGGCAAAGTAATTCTGATCACACTTTATTTATTAAACACAAAAGAGGAAAGGTAATTGTGCATGTAGATGATAAGATCTTTATAGGTAATGATACTAAAGAAATGGAGAGGCTACAAAAATATTTGGCCACCAAGTTTAAAATGAAAGACCTAGAATAACTGTAATATTTACTAGGTATTGAAGTGTCACAGTCAAGAAAAGGAATTTTTCTTTCTAATAAAAGTATATGTTGGATTTGGTAATTAAAATCGATATGCTAACTTGCAAACTAGTTGAAACACCAATGGAGATAAATCATCAACTTGGAACTTCTTCTAACCAAAGTTTGGTAAGCTTAGGTTGCTATTAGTGGATAGTGGAAAGTTGATCTATATAAGTCACACTGGGCCAAATATTGCTTATATTGTGTGATAAACTAGTTTAAGCATGCTCCAAATGAAGAATACATAAATGCAGTCTACAAAATCTTGAGGTATTGAAAAGTGCTCCAAGAAAGGGTTTATTGTCCTCAGAGAAAAAAGCATCCACCATTTGAAATAAAAGACCTAGGATAACTACAAATATTTCCTAGGTATTGAAGTGTCATAGTCAAAACAAGGAATCTTTTTTTATTAATGAAAGTATATGCTGAATTTGCTGACTGAAATCAGGATGCTAACTTACAAACCAGTTGAAACACCAATGGAGATAAATCATCAACTTGGAACTTCTTCTAACCAAAGTTTGGTAGGCATTGGTTGGTATTCGCAGATAGTGGAAAGTTAATCTATCTGACTCATACTAAGCCAAATATTGCTTATATTGTGTGGTAAAATGGTTTATGCATGCTTCAAGTAAAGAACACATGAATGCAATAATCTTGAGGTATTTGAAAAGTGCTCCAAGAAAGGGGTTATCATCTTCAAGGAATAAAGTATCCACCATTGCAGGTTACACCAATGCTGATTGGGTAGGAAATTGGTTAACCAAGAAATCCAACCTAGGTTATCTCACATCTGTAGAAGGTAAATCTTGTTACTTGGAGAAGTAAGAAACAAAAGGTTATTGCTCGGTCAAGTGTAAAAACAGAGTTCCAAGGTATGGCATATGGTTTATGTGAGTTGCTATTGGATAAAGGAGTTTTAAAGGACATAGGAATTGAGTATTCAAGGCCTATAAGTTTATTTTGTGATAACAAAGCTGCAATTTAAATTGTACAAAGTCCGTACAACATGATAACACTAAAAATGTTAAAGTTGACTGTCATTTTATTAAAGAAAAGCTAGGCCATAATATCATTCAATTTCCATTTGTCAAGTCCAAGAGCCAGCTTGTAGATATCCTCACAAAGCCTATCTTAGGGAGGACATTTCATATAGAGATTGACAAGTTAGACATGATAGATATCTATACACCAACATGAGAGGGAGTGTTAACATAAGGGATTCAATCAAATCCCAACATTGCAATGTACCATGATTACATGAATCATGTAGTAGACCATGATTACAACAATCTCTAATTAGCAATAATAATTTGTTACCTTATATATGTATATTACCTAGAATAGTCTCTACACTTTAATTAGCCAATAGGTAATATATATACCTCATGATGAGAAGAAGAAAAAATGTTGAATATTTTCTCACCAAAGTCTTTTTCAATTCATCAAGCAGGTAGCCACATCGTGCTCCAACTTTTTCGGGGTTAAGCTGGGCTAGACCCTAAATGAAGGGAAAACTCTTCTAGTACCTATTTTCTCCATTCACAAGACTCGAAATAAAAACCTTGCTTAAAGGGCACCAAGGTCTTTACACTTGACCAACAAACATTAGCTCTTGGTACTATATTTTAATTGATTAAAAACTTTTGTTATGATAAATATATTATAATTTAAGAATTCAAATTCATTAATTGAACTTAGAGTTGTTGCATGGCCATTCTTATAAATCAAGACTAGAATCTTTAAAATTGTCTGATCATCTATTCACTTTAGGTATATTTTGATACTTGATGACGTTTACTAATTTTTTTCTTGGACTGACTACAACAATATCTTTTATACTACTTCACAAAATTTTTCACTTAAAAAAAAGCCAACAATTTAATAGGTTTAAATGATTGGCCTTTTCTTTAATTTCATTGGATGTGAAATAAAGATAGGAATGAAATATTATATAAAAAATATTAGGTATATTTTTGTTGTATATTTTGGAATAATCTTAAGAGTTTAGAAACATATATTTAGACCTAAAGAAATTAAGTTGAAAAGGAACTCACTTTATCACATGGAATGATCTTTGCAATTAAGAAACTTATTTTAGTTATATTTTTGTTGTGATTAAACCTAATAATCATTTTTTCCAATTTTGCTTAAAGGTCACCTCTATATTTGATTGCCTTTATTACTTATAAATATCAAACATTTTTTCCCCGTTATTATGCTCTTGTTTATTAGTTTCTTTTTGTTTATTTATGTATAAAATTTAAACTTTTTTACTTTTCACATAGTGGTAAATTTCTCTATGTCTGTATTACCTCAATTGATGTGGATTTAATTATTTCGTAGTAATCTAGCTTTGTTTGCTTCATATTTTAGTGCTTTTTATTGTTTTTATTGTTTAATTCATTTTTAAAGTTCCATCCATTTCTATTATCATATGGATTCTCCTATTTTGATGAGGTTAAATTGGTAAAGAAGGATTGGACATCTTAGGAATCAACAAGTTAGAAATAAGAAAAATAATAATCCCGCATCTCTTGCACCTATACTCAAACAAAAGTGCTCATCTATTTGCTTTCCTCCTTCTGCTAATGCAAATATCCCATTCTTGTTTCTTAAAGATGCATCTCACATCCTTATTATGTTAGCGTGTCTGATCTCATCTATTATTTAGAGCTCTCACTTAGCCTATCAACTCCAAGTCACTATTTTCTTTATTACATTGGTTTTATGCCATTGATTAATTGATTACTTAACTCTACTGCATTACTATATTCTTCTTATCTTTCTTTTTTTTCCAATGCCTGAAAGAATTAGGTGTTAGGACTGAGAACTTTGTTCGATTCGTAAAGGGTAAAGTTGTCAAAAGATTTAAGTCACAGCATTTGCAAACTATATTATCTATTTTTTAGGATTTTCTAGTTTTAAAGAGTGGCTCATCTGCATCTTGTTATGATCTAATACATATAGAACATAAAATTGGGTTAAATAGTTCTACTAAGTATTGTCATTCAAATGATCTTATTTTTTAACTTAATCATTATCCCATTGACCCAATGCTTGTGTTGCACGATGGAAATTATGATGAATGCCTTATCTTCAATTTTTTTTTTTTTTGCTCTTTATTATAATGTGCTAATTTTGAATAATTGCTTTTAGCCTTTTTCCCTTTTTTATTAAATAAAATGTTGACCATTTTTCTTCCATGTCTTTATCTTACAAAAATTCTTTTTCCTATAATTCTATTTTTAATTGTAATTTGCTTTAACATTAGCTATTAATTCGTTATTTCTACTTCATGTTCTGCTTAATTTTTCTTCTCTAGCCTATGTTGTTTGTTTTCATTTTTTAATTTCCTAATAGTTTTAAAGTTGATACTTATATTGTTAAGCTGTTTTTCACCTGTGTTTTATTTTTTACCTATTAGTTAATTATATTATTCCATGTAGTCATTCATTGTCACATTATGAAAATGTTCATAATGTGAAACTTATGGATTGATAACAAATTGTAAATTCTTGAATCTTTTTTAACATCATATATACATAGCTTAAGCAGGCTGAAATCATTCATATTTATTATCGTACCAAATGCAAATAAAAAAAATGATCTAATGTAGTATGATAATTGCCTTTCGTTGAATGTTTAGGAAAATATTTGTGTTAAGCCTTAAGGAAAATATTTGTGGTAAGCCTTACTCACCTATCTTTATTTTAATTTTCCTTTCATAAGCTCTTTATGTTAATAGTTGTTACTTTTAAATTAATCTTGAAATCATAATTCATAAGTGTACATGACTATCTTAACTTTACATCTCTAAAATCTTGCTTTTTATTTACATTTTAAAAATGTTTACATAGAATAACTCTATAATTTCTATCACTACCAAAGAATGCTGCATTTATAACCAAGAATTTTTTTCTTCACAGTTTTCCTTCATTGATATAACTTAATAGTGACAGAATAATGATGGATTTGTGACAAAGATAATCTTTACATGTGAATCATTCCTTGTGACAGCATCAGTGATGGACTTATGATGGGAATGTGATGAAGTTAACATTTTGTCATAACATTTTGACTAACAAATGAAATAAATTTCTTAGTAATACTTTGTGATGGAAACTTCAATCACAATTATTAAAATCATAAACAATAACAATATTTAGTAATGAAATTGCAACAAATTTAGATTTGTTTATTTTGTTAAAAATAGTTTTTTAATAAATGAAAAATATGTTTTGATAGCCTTTATGATCGAAATTCTATCACTATATTAGAGACATAATATTTATGATAGAAGATTCTGTCATAAAGATTGAAATTATACAAACTAATGGAATTTTAAGATTGAAAGAATAAATTTACTTATTTTCCTAAAAATTTATTGTGACAAATTTAGTGAATATTTTCGTTATTGATATAGTGATGGAGTATTTAAAACAAAAAATGCATTAACAAAATTCAAAAAAACAAAATAATCCTTTTTTTTCTTTCCTTCCAATTCAACACTAAACCTATTTTATTTTTCTCTATCCAACAATGCAAAAACCTCGACTGTCGATCAACCAATGCATGGCCATGTCAACTCATCAGCCTACCAACCCTTTCTTGTCCGTATAGTCTAAGTCTGTTTTACTTTCCAGCTACTCCTTTTCATCCTATTATGAGACCTTGGGCTTAGTATAAGAAGATGATTTTCCCTGCTATTCGAGGATGTTGAGAATAAATAGAGTACTAAATCAATGGGAGTGAAGTTGTATTTTAAAAAGAATTATGATTTAAAGTTAGGGTTTTGATGATTCAAGTTGATTGGGTCATAATCAAATTATGCTAGTCTCTTATTTATTGTTATTTAACAAAAAAAAAAAAAACTTCTTTGCCTTTAATGTTACTCATAAAGGACATTTGATATGATGAAAATTTCTTACTTTTCTAAGAATCATATTTCCACTTATTAAATTCTAATGTTTGTTATGCAATAAATTGTTCACTTTCTTGAAAATGTAACTTTCCTTTGGGAATAACTTTCTTATAGTCATGACAAAATTACCTCACGAAGAGAGACTTGAAAGTAACTTTATCAAGCAATTGGAAAGTTAAAAAAAAAGTTCTAAGACAAAAATTACCATTCTTCCTATTTAAAAATTAGTAGCTAAATCTTTAAATATCCAATACTCTTACTACTTATAAAATTATGAAACTTAATTAATTTTAAAATATCTTTAATTACTATCAAATTAAATTTGATTAAAAACTCATTTTTAGTTTAATCATATATTAAATTTGAGATAGATGTACCATGTTTTTTTTTATTTAAGATAGATTAATTATTATTTAAAAACTAAATCAATTAAAAGACTTGCTTGTTCATAACAAATTAATGCTTATTAATAATAAATATCTTTGAAAAATTTTAAAAATAATAAAATTTGCATTTTATTTAATAAGAGTCATTTGGGAAATTACAACTGTATCCCTAGAAAGTATTTTAGTGAACCAAACATGTCAACGTAACTTTCTTATGATTTCGATCAACATCAATCACATTACATTTGCAAGAATTACATTCCATTAAAGTCCTAACATGAAAAACACCAAACAGCCCTTAGGGTGTTATTGTAAGCCCTGCAAGCCAATCATTATGGCTTGTAAGGTATTAGCATTTAGTGATTTCATATAATTAAACATAATATTTAAATAATATTATAAAGGTATTTCTTTATCCATAAGGTTTAATTGTATAATTATTATAAATATCTTATGTAGATAAAGCCAATGAAATACATTGGCCTTGCATGGGAATTGTAAAGAGTTACAATTATGAAATCCCTATGCATTAAAGCCACGTTTCTAAAAACGCTCTTGGTCATCGTATTGTCAAGATAAGGCATTGACAATGCACAAAGACTGTCATATGCAAGCCTCTATGCATATGATGCATGTAACTGATCTCATAATTTGAAGTATAAAGATACTTAGGTACATCATATGCGTGCCTATTATGGTAACAAGTTTACTAAACTTGACCCACTATGAGAGTTTCATTTGATATTTCACTCAAGTGTCTATGAAAATACTCTTATGTTAGTAGTGTAAGTGATCTTTAAACTTTAGACACTAGGTCATCTTATATGAAGAGTGTCATGCTTTATTTCCATTACAAATGAGTCCATAATAGATGGATTCTTATGGCAGGATGGTTTTGGGTATGGCATGGATCAATGGTAGGTGAATGAGTGGTCAAAAGAGAATTCATCACCCTAAGTGATATGAAGAGACATAAATCACATGTACCTAGCCTTTATTAACTCAAAATCCTTAGCTAAGACAATATTGATTATGGAGTTAACATATAAGGGTTGCATACTAATATGAAACAGACTAAAAGTAGACACTAAACCATGCTCTTGCTAATTCCGAGATATATAATGAAAGGATATTATTACACTAAGATACTGAACACTAAAGGGCTTGCCAAAACTATATTGGCACTCTCTACATGTTGGGTGGCCATGATGCATTGCTGGATGTCATTCTTGGTCTATAAATATAAAATACTCTTTAGGTTATTTTATATTTATTACTAATATGATGGGGCCCTAATGGATTACACATATAAAAGTGATTAGTAGAAATTAAATTTAGACTAGGCTAATATGTCTAATACAAGTAACGGTTACTTAGGCCCAATTTGAATAAGTTTATATAGGCCAGGGCTGAAATTCTAATCTCTTAAAAATTAAAATTTTAAACCTATAGCCTAATGCTTGCCATCCCATAAGATGGATAAGAGGTTAAAATTGGGCCAAGAGACTTTTGGAGAACCTAGGCTTCGATTTCCTAGAATCTTTGAGGGAGTTGACGCAATCTTGGTGTTCTTGGAAAAAAAACTTGGTTTTTCTTCATATCATTTTAATTATTTAATTAAGGTCTTCTAAGTGCAAACGAAGATTTATTAAAATCTAGGCTGCTAACACAACTCCTGGCAACAAAACCTCGTCCTTATTAATGTTTTTCCAAGTACCTATGTGGATAACCGTTAGAGATTAGATGCTTGGATAGCTTTGGTTTATGATAATGAGGCTCGGTGTACATGTTCTTGGATCATGGAATTGCTGAAAAACTTTTCAAAATTGAGGTATGTTTGAATCTTAAATAGTTTTTTAGGTTTCTTAATCATAAAGATTAATCAAGATCATGCAAGATGATCCCGTTTAGGGGGTCTTGAATTAGTTTGTTTGATTTATTTTCACTGCCATGTTTATAAATTATTTTATAAATTTTGTAATCTAATCACTTGCTACCCCAACACTTCCTACATAGCGTTGGCTTGTATTTTCTATAAGGATTTTGTTTCTTCTTTTTTAGCTTTGCATTATAAGCTTTGAAGATATTTAATTTTTCAATGTTATCGTCACTCTTGTCATAAAAGATCGGATATTGTAATGAATTATAGGATAGGCAGTTATTTGGTAAGAGAACTTCCTAAGTGATTGTGTAAAGACTACGTTTGCGAGTTGCTATGATTGATGCTCGGCAGAATGGGGATTTTCTTGCCCATTATGCTATGAGATTGAATAGGATAATCTCATAAAATTATATGAAGAGAACTTTATAGGTCCTACTTTGGGGTTTTGGTTTCTAAAGTAATAGCCTTAACAGATGTTCGTGATAAAAAAAAAGTTTCTTAAGTGTAAAAAAATGGACAGTTCTATTATCACTTGAATCCTTCGATTTATCACGAAGCTCTTCCATGAGAAACAACAGTTTTTTCTAATATTTTTTATGTAAGACCAAATTTTTTTCTTCTATAAAAAAATCTTTGAAATGATTATAAACTTATTGTGCCACTTTATGGATGATTCCAACTTAAAGATTTAAAGGCACATCATCAATGGACAGACAGGTATATACTTGTAGAAATTGAGGTATTTGAGTTCGCTGGCGAGTGGAAACACTGTAAAATACATATCTTTATATTTTACTAAATATATAGATTCATTTGTGTTGGTGTTACCCTTGTTTTTTTTTTTTTTTTTGTTTTTACTTGCGGGCAAGCAAAAGATGTTTTACTCGTACTATAAATGATTCTTCTTTCTATTCTTTTGACAACTTAAGATACTTTTGCTTATGATAGTGTAAATGCCGTTATGATTCTTATAGCAACGTACGGTGCATCCTCTTTCTTCTCCCTCCATATTAGGAAGTTGGACATAGTCTAAGCTTTTTATCTCACTTCTACCAGTCTTAATGAAGTATGCTTTGTTTTCGTTTTCCATTTTCTCAGCAACTGTGGAGCACAGACCCGCCGAAAACTCTCTCGTACAAGTGTCCAACACGAGACATGCCAGAATACGTAGACGTTAGAACACAGAAATGAATAAAAATCACGTTGGACACGGTTGTTGCAGTCCACCATATTTCAAATTTTATTTTATAGTTTCTTAGTTTCTGTAATTTGGTTCAGTGCTGTAACGTGGGCCTGTTATGTGGTCCAGTTGAGTACCAGTATTGATAATCGAGTTAAGTCCAACTCCACTGATAAAAGATGTGAAGCTGAGTCACCAGTTTCTGTTAAGCATTTAGCCCACAACCGTCATGAGGAAGCATGAATGAAAGCTGCACAAAAGAATACTCTAAATATTCTCTCTATTTTTTCCCTCTATATTTCTTTATTCTTCACGATCCAATTCTGCGAAACAACAGTCCGAACACGGTCAAAATACACTTGGATACGGCTATGAAAAGATGTAGAAGAAGAAGGTTAAAGATGAAGACAGCCGCAGAAGGAAAGAAAGACGTAGAGGCCGAAGAAAGAGAAAAAGAAAAATAATGTTTATTAGTGTTTAGGGTTTAAGCCAAGCATTACTTATGAGTCAATTATATTTCAATGAGGCGAAAAGTTAAAAATATTTAATTTATTATTTTTTATGAAATAAAATTATTTAAAATCAAAATTAAAAATAAAAAATCAATTTGATTGTTTAAAATATTTTAATAAAAAATTTGATAAAAAAAAGTAAAAATAAAGTTGATTTATATATAGAAATCAATTAAAATATATTTAAATTGTTGTTCTTTTACCATGTGGTATCCTAATGATTTTAAAAAAATTTTGCATTGCAGTATCCATCTCATGTTAAAACCCGATTTCTTGTCTGTGTCTGTGTATGTTCTTGACAGCTCAGCAATCTATGTCCAACTTGATCTTGCAGCCATCTGAGTTCACGTGCCCCATTCTTCTATTACAAGGTTGCCTAGCTCATTTCATTGTCTTCTGCTTTGGCTATTCACACTAGAACATTTGTCGAGTGTTTTGATTGCTGTGTAGTTTAATTTATGATCTACATTTCCAGGCTGGCTTAGCCAAAAGCAATACTTGTTCTTTATAAAGATGGGAAACCAAAGTTGATTTGCACATCAATAAATACTGGGTTCTCAAAGAATCTTTATTCACAGCATATTTGTTTTTGGAGAACGTGTTAGCTTCAGCAAGGTTTTTCTTGTACAACTGGATTCGCTCAACGACTTGCTGAAAGCAGGGTTTTAGCCGTCTGTGTTTATATTTTTAAAATTTTTATATAGAACAACTCTATAATATTTATGTTTATCGTCTGATTATATCGTTTTTATATTCTTTTTAATTTTTCTGAAATAACTAAGACCAAATAAAATTTAAAAAAAAAAAAAGTAAAATCTGTATATATAAAAAACTTCTCGCCTGTAACATTGGGGTGTTTTTTTTTTTCCTGGTTTTTTCTTTATTTTAGAAGAAACTCAATTGGAAGAGCATTTTGTATAAAAACTTAGCAACATCAAAACGATTCCCACATG
>JBBYHM010369172.1:0-18498 GCA_038381775.1 Adansonia rubrostipa | reverse complement strand
GTAAAAAAGTTGTAACTCGATTACTTAACTTTCAACAACACCTTAACTTGATTATATTCTTCTCGAATTTTTTTTTTACGATTCGTAAGAGAAAGAAACTCTTTTTTTTCTTACAATTTATAAGAAAAAAGAGAGAGCTCCTTTTATAGAGGGCTCCCTCCGACCTTCAATTATATGAAGGTTACGGGTAAAATACCCGTGACCTTGAGGGATCATATCCCTCATCGAATCTCAATTATAAGGGTCTCGTGACCCTTATAATTGAGAAACAAAACAAAAAGACAAAAAAAAAATAAAAAGACAAAAAAAATTGTCGGTGGGAAATCACCATATCACATGACGATTTCTCAACTGTATTACAATTAGGTTTAATTTAATTGAGAAATTGTCATTTGATTTAGCGATTTCTCAAAATAAGTTGAAAAATCACCTTCTGATTTGGCGATTTCTCAACTAAATTATGAAATCACCATTTCAAATGGCGATTTCTCAATTAAATTAAAAAATTAATCTATTTCAATAAATAATCTGATTTTGATCTATTTTTGTGAATAAAAAAATATATATTATTTGTATAAAAAAACCTTTTTCAACTGATTGGATGATGGTATAAAAATCTCCAAAGGTCCTGATTTCTCTGATGTTGCCAGATGACATGCTTATTTAGTTTAAGTTGTAAAGTTTATTTATTTATCTATTTTAGCTAAAATAAAAATATGTGGGTTATTGTGACAAAAGCAAAACATGCGGAGGGAAGCTGTTAGGCAGACACACGGAAGAAAAAAAGAAGGCCAGGGTTCGTAAATGGAGAAGCTTAAATGTTTGGTTCCAGAAAGCCTGAAGCGGAGGGTGGGGGAGAGCCGCACTGATGATCTTCCTTCACTATCATCTTCTCTTCTCGACCTGTTTCTCAGTTTGCCCCAATTTCATCACTTGATAGCGGAGTTGGCAGCCGACCCAACCACCCAGTCCGGTCTTTGTGCCAAGAACAAGGACTCTGCTTTGGACTGGAAACAAAAGGGCAATCAATGCTATTCCACTGGAGATCACTCTCAGGCTTTGCATTGCTATTCTCAGGTCTTTTTCTTTTCTTCTCTTGTCTCCCCTTTCTGAATTTTCCATTAATAAAAAGGCAAAACTTTACTTGCTTGTTGGTTTTAATGGACCGTAACAGGCGCTTCGTCTTGCTCCCATTGACGCCTACGACAATGATAAAAATCTTGTTGCAACCTTGTATTTAAACCGAGCTTCTTTATTTCACGTGAGTCTCTCTCTCTCTCTCTCTGCGCGCGCTCTGAATTCTCACTGCCAAAGCTTCCGTCTTTCATTTAATCCAAAACCCAAAAAGAAAAAAAAAAACTCTTTCCCATTGTTTAATTTTGCTAACATGTTTGTTTTCTACTTTTTTTAACCTAAGAAAATGGGTCTTCTAATGGAGTCTTTTCGAGATTGCAGCAGGGCTTTAGAAATTTCTGCTTCCTATTCAAAGGTACATATTAAATTCTTCTTCCAGATTCAGTTTCAAGTACTTTTTCAGTTATTAATTTTCTAAAGTTAATTTAATTACCTATGGCCTCTTCGTTCCTTCATTCTTCTTCACATTCAATCACATTTTGCTTTCCAAAGGAGCACTGGCCTCGGAGCACTGACCTTGGAGCACTAACTTTGGGGTTATATGGTGACAGTGAATATCAAGATATCAACAATGGACTATGTGATTTTGTCAAAGAGAAACGTAGGATTGAGGGTAAAACACAAGATTTGTTATGTTTGTGTAGGAGGGTTGTACAAATGGGCTTGGCTTATGTGATTTGAGACACAAAATTTATGTCTTCTATTTTATGGAAATTTATATATCTTGCCATGGATGTAGCTTTCTTTTTTGCCAAAGCTCATATACCAGTTCTTTCCATTCCTTTTGTGATGGTTATTTGTTTATTTTTCATGTGTATATTAAACTACTTAGCAGTTTCTGGTGGTTTTAACATATCTTTATTGCAGGCATGGTATAGGAGAGGTAAGGTGAATGCAGCACTGGGGAATTATGAAGATGCCATCCATGACTTAACCATTGCTAAGAATACGGAGCCATCACTAGGGGGAAAGAAACAGATAGAAAGTGAACTGGATATACTTGCAAAGCATCATAAGAATAAAAGTGCTAAACCAGTTCATCATTGCCAGGAAAGTGTAGGAATTCCAGGTAAGATGGTAACCTTTGCTCAGCACCCATATATCTCTGATTTTCCCCTTCAATTTTTCATCAATTACTAGTCCTTTTACTCTTTACAGATTTTCATTTTCTATGATCATTTTATTAACTTTTTTTTAAACCCAAACTTAATGTAAATCTCATTGTCATTTGAATGACCTGACGTTCTAAAATTTTCATTTCCCATAAAATGATGTGATATGACGTGCTGAATCTACTTGTTTACTCTAAATCTTCAGATGGGTTCCAACAATCTTTTATCTTCTTCATCTTGTTTGTGTGAAGCAATCAAGGAAACCTAGGTGTGATGCTTAGGAATAGTTTCTTCTATTTTCCTCTTTTTTTTTTTTTTTTCTTTTTTCTTTCCTGCTTGATTTCCTACAGATTTCAGATTGTAATTCAGCTTTGAACCCTAGTTATGACCTAGTGCTAATGTCTGTTGACATTCATTGTCAAGGTGACTGCATCATGCATATTTGTTGTCGGATTTAATCGCGTAAGTGCATGTATTGCAACAAGTAATACAGAGATAAAGTAGAATATCGTTCTCATGAGGAATTGTACTAAAATTCACTAAGTAATAAAATTTAAAAAAATTTTAATCTTATCCAAAGAACTAATTAAAAGATCGTAAAGTAAAATTAAAATTAAAATAAAATTAACTAAATAGCAAAACAAAGAAATTAAGTAAGGTTTACTTAGTCAATTATAAAAGACTAGGATTACAACTTCCCTCAACACCTCATTTGAACTTGTTTTACTCTCTTGACTAATGATAATGAGTTGTTAATCTAGGGTTCTAATTTATTTTTAAGTACCTTCTGAAAGTCTTAGAAAAATATTTCTCTCAAGCATACTATATTCCTATGCAAATTGAATTTAAAAAAAAAACTTTTTAGGCTTAGACTCTAATTGGGTTACATATGGCATGTCGTATATCCCTATCTAACATGCAGATAATTCATCCTAATAAATGAATATGGAACATATGTCATTCAATCTAGGGCTAAAGACAAAATTTCCTTTTCCAAGTTTATTAAGGTTACCAAAACAATCTAATTGGTGGCCAAACAGTTAAAAGCATGAAGAATAAGATTGAACAAACAACTCAAATATCATTAAATCAAGAAAAGAGAATAAAATAATCTAAACTACATATTGAGTTCCATTGCAATCTTAGAAAAATAAATTTAGTTCATGTTGATTAAATAAAATACAAAATACTGGGGTTTCACCATCATAAGCATTACAATAAAGATCAAAAGATTAAGGGAAAGAGAAAACGAAGAGTTGTTAGGTCTTGGTCTTCAACTTCTTCAGTCCTTCTCTGATTGAAAAGTCTTGATGGCTGCTCTCCTCTTTAGGAAACTAGAGAAAAAAATAAAAGCTATAAAGTATCTGAGATATCTCTAAGTCTAATCGTAAGAGTTCTATAAATAGGGAAAACCCTAGAGAGGAGAGACTTGGTTTGCAAGTAGCTTGAACATATTTTTTTTGGAAACTACCAAATTAGAACCACTTTGCTTGACTGAGTCCACTTTGCTTCTTGATTAAGTTGTTGCACTTTTGGAAACTTTTTTGAGATTTGACCTACAAAAATACGAAAATACTTAAATAACTATATAATTAAAATATAAGGAAAGTAAATAAAAATAAATTAAAAACTACTAAAAAAAATAAAATCAAAATAGAAATGTCCAAGACTTGGCTACTTTAATGCACATAATGGACTAAATAACTTTATTTTATAGAGTTATCAATATTTTACGTTCACATGTTGACCAAATATGTGGTATTATTAGATACTAAATTTTCTAATATCATATTTTCTTGATATAAACTTGTAGCACGAGCTGCGTGGTGTTTTTTTTTTTTTTTTTTTTTTAAATTTAAAACATTAAGGCATTACACATCATCTGTCAGATGTGCCACAACAGATAAAACTACACTGTGTCAAAACACCAGACAAAGGAAGGGGTATGGCTTCAGAATTTGACATTCCTCAAGCTTCCTTGATTCATGTTGAGGAACCTTATGCTATGGTATGAGCATATCATATTATTATTTTATATATTTTATTTTTGGGTTTATTATTTTATTTTTAAATGGTTTTAAATTCGATTAGGCATTGCTTGATGAGTACCTACAAGTACTTTTTGGGTTTATTATTCGATTTTTAAATGGTTTCTATACAATAGCTTTGCTCTTGGGAAATATCGTTTGTTGTAATGTACAGTGTCCTCTTTGCCTCTTTCATATGGTAGAATGATATTAGTTGGTATTTACCACTCTTCTTGTGGTTTGAGCATTGCAGTTTACATACTTTACTGATTTAATTCATTAACTTTATTACCTAAGGTCTGATTAAGAAGTTTACTTCGTTGAGCTATTCGTTACTACATGAGCTTAGAGTAGTATTATACTTTACCTTCACTTGATTTAATTCATTGTGCTTTACTAAGCTCTAGCCATTCACGTCAGAAACCCACTGTTTCACATGGAGCTAAAATGAGAGAGATTCTGACAGTTTTGTTTCATCTGGTTTGTGTATATTTGGTTGTCTTTCATAAGTTACTCTTGTTTTGAAAATGAGTTTAGGGCTTAGAATGGGGGGAGGAAAATTAAACTAAAAGATACAGCCAGTATTACATCTATTGAGAGTTTCTTAGTTTTTGCTTTAACCACAAGTGGGGTTTCTTGCAATGTATTAGGCTGTACAATGACTTCATTTCTTAGAAGTAATAAAAAAATTAATATCTGTATGCTTAACTTCAAGTTTTATCTCTTCAGTTTGATTTAATATCTTGGTTCGTTTGTACAGCCTTCATCCTCTGACTGCGGGAACTTCCTATTTTATTAATCAGTATTATAACTTTTACTTGGCCACACAATGTGCAGGTCATTTTGAAGCAGTGCTGGGAAACTCATTGCCATTATTGCTTGAATGAATTACCAGCTGATACGATCCCCTGTATTTCATGTTCATTGCCATTGTACTGTTCCCAGAATTGCCAAGTGCAAGCAGGTGGACAAATTAACATCCGCGACAAGAATTCTGGCTGCATTGGAGAGTATATTCCAGATATAACCATAGGCAGTAATCTCGATCCAAAACTTGAGTGCTTTCCGGAACATAAACACGAATGTCAAGGGGTACACTGGCCTGCAATATTGCCTTCTGATGTAGTTCTGGCTGGTCGAGTAGTAGTGAAATCTATAGAGCAGAAAGGACAATTTACTGATGTTCCTAATTTTTTGGAAACTTTGGTATATCCCTCAAGTTTAATGTTGATGCTGACTTTGATTCTGTTAATGGATAACTAAACATCAAGGGTTGACCTTCCAGCTAATGGCCTGTAGTTTTTTCCTTGTAGGGACTTTGTGAGAGTTATTCAAAAATGCCACCAGAAAGCAAATTGGAACTACATATTTACTCCATTGTATTGTTATTTTGTTTGCAACGCTCTTACAATTCTGAACTGTCAATAAATGGAGAGTCCACGTCAAAGGTCCTTTCAATCCTTCTCTGTCTAATAGCCATTTATATTTGATGAGAAATTGCACTGCAATCTCGATTTTTCTCTTACTACTATTGGGTATAGTTGTAGCGTACTTTTCTAACCTCTTTTTATTACTACCTTATATTTGTATCCTTTTACCTTAGCAATGAGACTATGAGACTTAAAGTTTCGTACCTTCTTAAGTCTGAATCAAACCTAAAAAATAAAAACTGAATGATAGTCGATTCCCGAACAATTCAGGAAGCAAGAGAAGGGATTGAAATCCTTGTTGCTTAATGTGGAGCTTCGTGGAGCTAGCTTTATTTTCATACATCACAAGGAGATATTTCAGGACTTATCTATGCATTCTCGGTCGAGGTTTTTGCTTGACTTGACTTCAACCTTCATCACCTCTCGTTTCACTTGGTTAATATGGCTGATGTGCAAGTTATTTGTGCAAAAGCTAACAAAACCATAAAAATATGTGAAAGATTTAATTCATTTCTCTCTCTCTCTCTCTCTCTCTCTCTCGCGTGCGCGCGCATGCATACATTCTAGGTACATGTTCAATGCTTTCAATAACCAGGAAATCGACATGTAAATTTTCTACATGCTGAATGACTTTATCCTCACTTTTAAGTATCTGATGCATAGGGATACTGGTTATAACAACTTTTTATCATATGTTTGTCTCAAAAAATATTTCCCATGTTTCCACTCGATCATCAAGTTCTGCATAAGATTACCTATATGGTTTCATGGTGATATTAGTGCTTTGCACATGTTGACTCTGCTCAAAGACTTATTATTTTGGAGACTGTTGTGGCCTCATATCCTGACTCATAACTGATCTTCATTATTTTTGGGTTCTGTTTTCTGATTCTTATGCAGATTGTCATACTTTTATCTCAAATTAGAGTGAATTCTATGGCAATTGTCCGTATGAAATCCAGTGATTTTTATGACCATCAAGATTGGTTTCAAAAGTTCTCCTCTGGGGAAGCAGAGACAGCTAGTAGTGTGGAACAGGTTTGTCTTATTGTATGATTTCATCATATTCTTTAATAACCTGTTTTTCGTTCCTTGACTTAAGTTCCCCTTTGCCATCACGTTGCAAGTAGTTGAAAGTTTTAAGGGCTTGTACTTATACTTAAATGTGATATGTACATAGATGCATTCTTCATTAGAAATTATTTATGCTAATTTAATTAACATATTGTTGCTCTGTACGTTGTTGACTATCTTGTCATATATCCTATATGTACTACTATGATTTTAAAATAAGTATAAATACATTCTAAAATTTCTTTTAACATTTTCAACATTTTGAATATCCTTTTACTTTTAAAATTGCAATCTATGTATTTACATCTGTCAATATATTTTTGTTGTGAAGGTTGTAATACATTCACTGATACTAATTTTTAGATCTTGGTTTCAACTTCATTATATGTGGGCCTTATTCTCTTTATCCGGGCCTTTGCTAGTGCTCTATAGTGCTCACGTAAATAGGTCACCTTCAGATACTTAAGGGTTAGCTTTGGTGATTGAGACATTGGGATTTTGGTTATTGATATTTAGACGAGTTTTCAGAAAAATAAAGAATTGGTCAGATATTTGATATGGTTCAGACTTGCCATTGAGACCAAGTTTTAAGGTTTGATAAGAATTCTAGATTATATTTGGGATTTCCTAAGTGTTAAATTTGCTTGGTATCTTGCTATTCTGTTTAAGTGTTGTTGGTGCCACATCATATGGACTTCAGAATTTCTAATTTAGGTGGACTGATTATTGGAGATATTGGTTTATTTCTTGGCAAAGCATCTTTCGATAAATCTCTATTTTTGGTGCATTGATTGATTGGGGTTTTTGGAGAAGTTACCATTGGGATCTCCAAAACTAGGGTTGAGATATTATCTTTCTTTATTATAGATATAGTTATATTGTACAACCATGTAGATGATTTTATTTTATTTATTTGTTTCTATTTTGTTCTCTTGTTACCCCGGTAACTTAAATATGTGCTTCTACCTTGCATCTTTTTAAGGGGCATCTTATGCTTATATCATTGTGGAAGAAGAAGAAGAAGAAGAGTTCTTTCTTTATATTCCTTCGATATATATATAAAAGCTAAAGAGTCAAATCAAATAAATATAGTTTCTAAAATCAAGCTATCTAAAGTCAATTCTTTAATAAAGTAAATATTTACTTAATATATTTACAACATTTCCCCTCAAGCTAGAGCATAGATTTTAATCATGCCCAGCTACAAACATAATCAATTCTAGGACCATTTAAAGCTTTTGTGAAAATGTCACCAAGTTGCTCTAGGTTTGACATGTCAGTTGAGATGTCCAGCCGACCCTCCCAAAAAGAACGCCTTTACCTTCTTTACTTAAAAAGAATAGTAATAGACGCCGAGATAACAAAGGGCTTCTATAAATTTTAAAACCAGCCCAATTTGCCCTTGAGATAACATAAATTTTGCTCCAAAACTGCCCAAGGAGTAGTTTATGGAGTCAAAATGAACTGACTTACCACACTAAACAGATATGTGATGTCGGGACGAGTCACTGTAAGATAATTTAGTTTTCCAACCAGTCAGTGTTAGCTATACTCCTTAGTATTTGCAAATTGCTCTCCATCTTTAGCTATAAGTTGCATGTTGGCGATCATTAGTGCACTACAAGGGTTAGCATCCAACTTCCCAGTTTCTGACAAAATGTTAAGAATATACCTTCTTAGAGACTGAAAGACACCCTTCTTACATCTTGCAACTTCAATACCCAAGAAATACTTTAACATACTCAAGTCTTTAGTTTTAAAATGTGTTTGCAGAAAGATTTCAGAGCTGAAACACTTCCACCGTTACAACCAGTAATAACAAATCAACATTTACAACAGGATAATACCTGTTTGAAATTGTTGGTAGAACATAGAATGGTCAAACGTACTTTTCATACCAAAGTCTTAAACAGCCTTACTAAATCACCCAAACCAAGCACGAGGACTTTGTTTTAGTTCATATAAAGGTTTATGAAGTTTGCAGACTTTATTAGACTTCCCCTGAGCAACAAACCCTGGTTGATGCTCCATGTACACTTCCTTACATAAATCACCATGAAGAAAGACATTTTTAACATTTAACTGGTGTAAAGGCCAATCATTAGTAGCAGCTAGAGATAAACAACTAAATAGATGTAAATTTAGCAACTTTAAAGAAAGTAGCAGAAAAATAATCAACACCATATGTTTGACCAAACCATCGAGCAACAAGATTTGAGACAAGTCATTGAACCATTTGGATTAACTTTAATAGCAAACACTCATTTACAACCAATAGCCCTCTTAATGTCTGGTAAGTGTGCTAGTTCTCAAGTACCATTATAATCTAATCCCATCTCTTCTTCCATAGCAATCCATCATCTAGGATGAGCCAAAGCCTCATTGGTGGTTTTAGGAATGAAAATAGAATCTAGAGAACCAATGAAACAACCCAAAACACAAGACAAATATTCATATGATGCGAATGAAGAAATAGGGTGTGAATATTGTCTTTTACCTTTTCGTAATGCAATATGAAGATAATGACTAGGATCCGCAGATGGAGAAGCCGGTTGAACATATGAGTCAATGTGCTGAGAACAATGAGAATGCACTTGAGTAATTGGTTGTTTAGCAGGAAAAGTGGGTTCAACAGTTGTCAGAGTATATACCAAAATATCATCTTGCTCCCCCTCACAGTTATAGATAGGGGACTCTGGAAATAGTGGAATAATCACAAAAAATGTAACATCTGCCGAAACCAAATAATGACCTAAAGTAGGAGAGTAACAGTTATAATGTTTTTGAAGATGGGAATATCCTGAGAACACACATTTAAGAGACTTAGGATCTAAATTAGAGACTTAAGGGCAAACATCTAGACAAAACTAGTACAACCCAAAATATGTGGTTCAACTGGGAAATGCGTGAGAAGGAAGCAAAACTGAGTAAGGGATATCATCAGATGGAACGGATGAGGGCATACGACTAATTAAGAAATAAGTGTTTGAAACAGTATCACTCTAAAATTTCATGGGGACTTTCATTTGAAAAGGTAGGGCCTGAGCAACCTTTAATAAATATCTATTTTTCTTTCTATAACGGCATTTTAAGGTGGTATCAACACAAGAGTCTTGGTGAAGTATCCCATTTTTGTGACAGAATTAAAAAGCTCGAAAATGACTCTATTGCATTACCACCTCTCAAAATGCGCACAGGAGTATGACATTGTGTTTTGATCTCAGCATAAGAATCACAAAATACAAAGAAGAATTCTGATCAGCTTTTCATTAAATATAACCTGATAACACGGTAGCAATCATCAACAATGGTGACAAAATTCCAAAAACTAGATTTAGATATCACTAGACACGGACCACAAACATCAGAATGTACTAACTTGAAAGTGGATGCAACCTGTTTATTTAACCTAGGCAAATAAGACACAAGCTTTTCATTAAATATAACCTGGTAACGCAATAGTAATCATCAACAAAAGTGACAAAATACCGAAAACTAGATTTTGAGATCACTGGACATGGACCCCAAACATCAGAATGTACTAACTTGAAAGGGGACACAGCCTGTTTATTTAATGTAGGCAAATAAGACACATGATTATGTTTGGCAAATTGACATGACTCGCAATCTGATTGAGATAAATTCTAAAAATGAGGTAACAACTTCTTAAAAGTGGATAATGAAGACTGTCCCAACCGATAACGAAGTTCAAGAGGTGTCATAACACTAGAACATGCAATCGGTTTTGGCCCTATTGTAAAAGCAGTTTATAGTAAAAAAGACCCCCAGACTCACATCCTCTACCAATTATCTTCTTTGTTATATGATCCTAAAAGATTCAATGATCAAGGAAAAATGAGACAATAGTTGAGGGTTCAAGCAATTTTACTAATAGAAAGTAAATTAAATGAAAAATTAGGTAAGCACGAGATGGATGACAATGGGAGAGAGATGAGATAAGAAGGCCTATTCCAATTCCCACACTAATGTAGTTGATCCATCAGCTGAAGTAACACTTAGATGATTTGTGTGAGAATTAGACGAGAGAATACCTATGTCACCCGTTATATGGTCTATAGAACTAGAATCAATGACCCATTTGGGAGAGAATGACACAAGACATGTAGGGGCAAAGCCAAAAATTCTATATTTAGGGGGGGGGGGGCCTGGGATAAAAAAGAATCAAAATATAAATTTTTTGAAGGCCAAAATTAAAATATGTATTGTTTTTAATTTAAAAAGCATTTGAAAATAATAAAAAAAAATTTTTTGAGCCGAGGGGGAGCAAGGCCCTTGCCTGACCCCCTTTGGCTACACGCCTGAAGACATGTTTCGGGTTTACCTGACTAAAACGGAATGCATAGTTGCAAGAGTAGATGACTTGATGAGGCATGATATTCAGTAAAGTGGGCAAACTCATTGGCAGGAACAAGTGTGGACTTATCAATAGATGATATTATAGAAATATGGCATTCTTGAGTTGCAGCATTAACAAATTGAGGCTGTTGTCGAGGTTCGTTATAAAGTTTTCAACAGTTGCATTTCGTATGACCAATATGACCGCATAATAACAGATTGTTATATTTTGATTGCTTTCTCCATGACTACCATTCCAATCGGAGCTTTGACCACCATTATCCCTAGCACCTAGAGAATTATAATTATTATTATTATTCCAATCACCTCTATCTCCATGAGTTCCTCTACCAGGATCATTCTAGATAATTTGTCTCACAAGGTGCTAGTAGCACTAGGAGGAGAAGACCAAGATAACTCAGCACGTAACCGTCGAGTAAAGATTTCATCTAGAGAGGAAATCTGAAACCTTCGAACTAGGAAGAAGTATTGTTCTAGTAGCATCAAATTAGGATGGAAGCCTTCAAGGAAACTCATAACAACAGTCTATTGACGTTGAGACTATTGAGTTTTTGCATCAGTACCAAAAGGAAGAAGATCATTTAGTTCCTCATACATCCATTTAAAATCCATAAAATACTAACTAAGAGATCTTTCTTGCTTCTCTGGATGATAAAATCACTTACATCATATATGAGAAAGATTGTTCTTGCAAAAAAATCCAAATAATACTTAAGTTCTTTAACTAATTCAAATTCTCGCATCCTCTCTCAACTAAACTGCCTTTGCTGATTTTTCTGATGCTGGCTCATCATTAAGATAATCAACCGTATCAATGTTTCGAAAATGCACCAGCAAAGGCTCTAATCCAAATATTCTGCCGTTAAGTAGATGATCCGTGACTTTTTATGTCATAGGATTAACGTCATAAATCACTATCTTGACATCTGTCTGTGTTGTTAGCCATTGTAACGTAGTGTACAATTTTATCATAGTAGATCAGAAGTCACTGTTTAAAGGTGATAGTCACTCAACAAGGTCACAGCATAAATAGGAAAGCTTTGGAAAAAAGAAAGTGACGCAGAAGGGTCACAGCACAGACTGGAAAGCTTTAAAAAGGGAGTTAAAGAAGTAGGTCTAGGGATTCAAATCAGTCTAGAGAATCAAATCTATCTAGGTCCTAAAATCAAACTGGCTAAGGTCAACCATGTAATAAAGTAAATATTTACGTCCTATGCTGACACTGTATATTTACTACAATCATCGAGGCTATCAAAAGAAACATCCTTACCCAACTCAAGGTTCAGGATAAATATGCTTGAGCTCTTTTTTTTTTTTTTTTGCAAATGCAATTATCCCTTTGTAGCCAAGGCCAAGAAACACTAAAATTGAATCCTTCGACCTTTCTAGCAGTGCTTGGTATGTATACACTTGGGGAAGAAGTGTTCACTATCTGGTACAAACCAAAAATACCCAAATGATCAATCACTTTTATTTAGTGCCCATGCCTAGAAATCTCAGATTCGTTTTCAACTAACCACAATTTTGCCATTTTCTATCAGTGTAGATGTTTTTTTTTTTTTTTTTTTTTAAAAAAATAAAAACAAACCAGATATTACTCTATAAATATTTGTACCATTGCAATTAATTTTTATTTGAATTACTCTATACTTCCTTGATTATTTATTTCTACGATTGATTATTGCATTGACATTGTAGAAAATCGAAATTTAGGCCTTTTAAAGAGAAACCCGAGCAAATTAAAGGCCTCAATGGAATATCAAACCAAACCAAAGCAAAGTGGTTTGAATTGATTTAATTTGGACACTTAATTTGGTTTGGTTTCAATTTCTGTGATCCAAGCTCTGCAGTTTGGTTTCAAAAATTCCTTATGAACTATATCACGACACCTGTTGGAATTATTCTTGCTTATTCTCACTCACGACTCATTGATTGATACCTTTAAATTTTTTATTTGTTACTAAAGATGTGCCACCTTTTCATTAATTTGTGTCTTGCCCAGGTCAGAGTAGGGCAGGCTCTTTATAAAGCTGCCAGTTTGTTCAACCATTCCTGCCAGCCAAACATTCATGCATACTTTATTTCACGTTCACTCTTACTAAGAACAACAGAGTTTGTGGCTGGAGGTTGTCCCCTGGAATTGTCTTATGGCCCACAGGTACTCTCTTTTAAACACAGACACGTAATTTCTCTTAGGGTGATGATGATGTTACTATTTTCATTAGGGTTGTGTTGCATGGAATCTTTTGCGAACAGTGAGAGATCAATTTCTTAATTTATAATTTACTTTTACAGGTTGGGCAATGGGACTGTAAAGATCGCCTTAGATTGCTTGAAGAACAGTACTTTTTTCAATGTTCGTGCCGTGGTTGTTCAGAAGTGAATGCATCTGATCTTGTAATTAATGGATTTTGTTGTGTTAATACAAATTGTTCTGGAGTGGTTTTAGATGATCTTGTGGCTAACTGTGAAAAGCAGAAACCTAAAATTCCAAAAACAATCAGCATTGAGTCTCATTTGCAGGTATTTTAATTGCTTCTCAATGAATTTTTGTTTCTAAACAGTTGAAGAATGAGTGCAGCCTAGCTTTTCCACCATAGGATCTTCAACTGATGAATTTATGCTAAAAATACTTAACAAAATATTGTTTTAAATTCCTATATATGAATGGTTAAGGCATTCTATTTGATATTCGACAAGTGCCAATAAAAGATTAATATTGCTGCAGGATCATTTTTACTTAATTAATTAATGCACTTTTAGTAGAAACTGAATTTAAAGCACGGCTTTATTTTTTTTTGGTAACATTACTATGTAGTTTGAAGGCCATTTGTGGGGGATTTTATTGGTTTCTGCAGAGTTAATCAGATGGACCATGTAACTTTGTGATTATATATCCAGGAACACGAGCTCGATGATATTGACATCATCAAAGTGGCTCACGTTTCACTTGATGAAACACGTGGTTCCCTCCATATTGATTCGGGGTATTGCTTGAAGTGTGGTTCCTATTGCGATTTGGCATCTAGGAGTGAAGCAGTTAAAAAAGCTTGGATTGATCTCAGATGGTACGCAGTTTATTCCAAGGCTTTTGTGTTCCTCGTGATTATATTCTTTTGGAAACTATAGGATCACATGAGAGGTTCTTGGTTCTGTTTTGTCTTCTCCTTGTTTTCTTTTTTAAAAAGTATGACACATTAGGTTTATCATCTCCGATTCTTAGGTCAAACTGTTCACATTCATTTACACTATGTTGTAAAGGTTCAACTTACAATGTATGGATGCATGTTTACTACCCAGCTAAAGAGAAGCACATTTGTTTTACCAACAGTCTGTTCATTGCTTGATAGGTTGCTGGATTCAATATTTTCAAAAGATATCTGCAGTACTAGGGTTTCAGATGCTTTGAGATCTGTTGGTCTGCTAAGATCAACGCTGCATGCTTATAACAAAGGCATTGCGGAAGTGAGTTTCGTTTGACCAATTATTAATACCTTCCTCGAAACTGTCAATCTGAGCTCAATAAGAGTTACAACACGTAATATGAGATGTAACCATCTATGATATTTTCTTTTGCAGGCAGAGGATAATCTTGCAAAGGCATTTTGTTTGACTGGAGATTTGCAGGCAGCAAGAGACCATTGTAAAGCATCGATGGAGGTAACTGTTTGCCAGTGCAAGAATCTGTTGCTATTCAACTCTGATGAAACATTGGTTTATGTTAACCATTGTTAACTATTTAGTGTTTTGTTCACTGATTTTTGATGTTAATAATAATGTTAAATTTCGTATTAGTGCTGTTAAAAGGTATCAAATGTTTTATTGGACTTGGTCAAATGAGAAAAGATAATGGTAGTTAAGAAAAGGGTAAGTGGGAATGAAAAAGGGAATTCTGAGGAGGAAGAGATCTTGTTCTCCCCCTCTCTAAAGGCTTTTAATTTTGTTTGCTAAATTAATGCTTTTACTTAGGAAATGGGAGGGTGATTAGGCCTACAATTGAACAACAAAAATTAGGACAGTCCCCAAAAAGTACCGTGAATTGATTTAGCCCTGAAGAGACCTGAGTCATAGCCAGAAGAGAACTCAGTCGTAGTCTTCCTCTTGAATAACTACTTGAGGCTTGCAAATCATTTCACCATTTCTTCAATAAACTTCTAATGTTTGATATCAGTTCCTGACATCAGAAATTTTCTGTGAATAATGACCGTCAAACCTAATAAATCTTCTATCAACCTCAATACCATTAAAACTGTCTCATTGAACTAACTGAATGCATTTGGCCAAAAAAGGACTATTGTATGCTAGTGTTGGGAATTGTTTGTCATGACCATGGAGCACATAAAGAAAAGGACAACAAAAAGGAATCGTAGCAAAGTTTTGGAGCACCACTCGTAAATTTTTGTCTAATTGACCTGAAAATAGTGACTGCTTTGAATCATAAGTGCAGTCTGTTAGCTTCGACAACATTATAGTTGTTGAAGGTAGACAACTTGCATTATAGTTGTTGAAGGTAGACAACTTGCATCGTTTTTGAGAGCTAAATGCATTTGTATACTTAGAGCTCAAGTACCTTTCACCACCATTAGAAAACATTTTCCAGGAGTTGGTTTACAGATATCTTGAGATGCCAAAAGCTATATCCATATGGCGATGTGTATGCATAAACTACTTGAGACACCTAAGATTCAGGAAATTGTATAACTAGGTTAGGAGGTTCACCATTTCCCATTACTTGCAGAAAACTGGAACTATTATGTCTATGAACACTTTAATATTAATTATTGAAGGCCTAATTGGCGGCTATTATAAAGTCAATTAATGATGTTTGAATAAGATTTTCATAGTTTTGTTCTTGGTCACAGATATTGGAAAAGCTTTATGGCCCCAGTCACATTGTGATTGGATATGAATTGGTTAAGCTTTCATCTATTCAGCTAGCGTTGGGTGATTCTACTGCTGTTGACAACATAAATCGACTGGGTGTGATATTTTCAAAATATTATGGACCACATGCAGGCATTATATTTTCTTATCTACGGTTTCTTGAGAGAGAGAGCTGCAATATTATACACTGAAAATGTCAAATATTTTTTTTTCCTCATCAAGCAGTTAATATATGAGATATAAGGCCCTTAACTCCCCACTCCCCCAGAATGAAGGGTTGATTTCAGCATTCATTTTTGTAGTTATATAGCTTCTAATCAGGTAGTGGTTAAAGCATCGGTGGTGGTTTTTGGTTGTTTCTGTAAAAGCATCTTTTGACAAACTGATCCAGTCAATTATGTATGTACCTGTAACTATAAAGAGAGCGTTGTTTCATAATCGTAGCAACGCACAAAGTGCTAGTATTAAACTCTCGTGGGATTCATATAATTTTTTTTATCAGGTTTGCTGAACGTTATGTTCAGTTATTTATTCCTTGGTATGTGTGCGTGTTTAAAGGTGGCAATTGGGCGAGTCAGGGCAGGTTCGGGTTTTTTCAAGTTCGGGTTGATTCAGATTCAGGTTCTTTTGGGTTTGGGTCAATTCGGGTTCGGGTTAATTCGGGTTCGGGTTTGAGTATATTTTACATCATTTTTTTATTTTATATTAATGTAATTATTTTTACGTAATTTTAAATTCTAAGTCTAGACACGAATTTGGTTCGAAAAAATCTTAGTTCGGTTCTATGGGTTTATCCATGGCTCGAAAAATTTTTGAATTTTAAGCTTAAGGTCGAATTTGTCTTGACGGACTTGTTTAAGTACAAATCATTGTTCATAATATTAAAAATTATTTTTATATTAATATTTATATATTTTATAATTAAATTTAAATAAAATATATTATTTTATTTTAAAAAATATTATTTCAAGTCGAGCATACTTGAAATTTAAAATCTGGGTTTGATCGTGTCGGGACTATTGTGTTGGGCAGGTTGTCTGGTCTATGTATAGGTCGTTTGGCTCATGGGTAGGTTTAGTTGCTAGTTTAACATGTGATTTTTTTCATTTTTGATATGGTATTATATATTATGGTTTTAATATTTTTTAATTTATCTTATTATTTTGTTATATTATTATCAGATTTTAATTATCATTACTTAAAATAATAATAATAATAATAATAATAATAATAATAATAATTTTAAAGAAGTATTTAAAATTTTACTACTAATATGCATAAATTTTTAATATTTAATGAGTTTAACTAATTAAATTTAAAAAATGATAAATTGATGATATACTTTATTGCTAATGCTTCCAAAGCTCATGATATGATTTATTTTTTGATAAATTATTATTTTATAATATATAGACCTGTTCAAGGATCGAGCTGTCCACTTGGTCCAATTGGGCTTGGGTTTGGGTTTTCATTTTTTGGTTTCAAACTAGCTAAATCCGACTTGGAACTGTTTTTAAATTAAAATAAAATATATTTTATTTGATTTTAATTATAAAATATATAAATATTAATAAAAAAAATTATTTAATGTGATGAACAATAATTCTAGCTTGAACAAGCAGGTTTAGATACATTAAATAAGGGCATGCGCTTAAGATTTTAAAAAATTCAAGCAGCGACTGGTCGAACCCATAAGTAGTTTTAATAATATATAAAATATAAATTAAATTTTTAATGTTTAATTAAATTATATATGGTATTAATATTCAATATTTAATATTTGATTTATTTTTATATGGTATTATCTATTATGGCTTTCATATTTTTTAATTTATCTTATTATTTTGTTAAACAATTATCATATTCTAATTATCATTGTTTGAAATAATAATAATAATAATAATAATAATAATAATAATATTCAAAGAAATATTTAAAATTTTACAGCTAATATACATAAACTCTCAATAGTTAATGAGTTTAACTAATTAAATTAAAAAATATAATAAATCAATAATATACTTTATCGACAATGTTTTCAAAGCTTATAATATGATGTACTTTTTGATAATTATTATTTTATTGTATACAAACATGTTCAAGTGTCGGGCTACCCACCTAACCCAATTGGGCCTGGGCTTTGGTTCTCATATTTTTATTTTAGACTAGCTCGGTTTAATTGAAACAGTGATTTTAAATTAAAATAATATATATGTTATTTAAATTTAATTATTAAATATATAAATATTAATAAAAAATATATCTTTAATGTGATGAACAGTAATTTTGACTTAAATAGGCGGATTTGGACATGTTAAATAAGAGCCTATGCTTGCGATTTTAAAAAAATTTAAGCCACAGCTCGGCCCGACCCATGAGCAAATTTAATCATATATAAAATATAAATTAAATTTTTAATATTTAATTAAGTTATATATAGTATTAATATTTAATATTTAA
>JBBYHM010369151.1:0-18500 GCA_038381775.1 Adansonia rubrostipa | reverse complement strand
ATTTTAGATTAAAGTAATTTTAATCTCAAATTAAATAAAATAAAATATTAAAATAATATTGGTTTATTGAAGTTTTTATTAGTGTTATTCAACTTTGATTATTGAAATCTTTATTAGTGTTATCCATTATAACACGTGTAAATATTGTTCTTTTGATGGGAAGTTTTCTATATTTTTTCTTTGGCTATGGAGTTTAAGCATTTGATTCAGTTTCTCTATTTTTTCTATTTGTGGTTTTTGACATCGAATGCCATTGAACAGAAAGATAGGGAAACGCAAATAGGGGAGCTCTCATTTCCTTCAAAACAGGATTTCAAAACCCTCATCTTCTTGCTTCATGGAACCAAAACATCCATTACTCAAATGGGATGGTGTCACATGCTAACTCGATGTAGTCACTGCAGTTGCTCTTCTATCTTAGTCCTTGAAAGGTCTTGTCTCTCTATCTCTTTCCTCCCTCTCAAGCCTCACCATTCTAAACTTGTCCTCAAAACTTTTCTTTGGCCAAATACTGACCTAGTTGGCTGGGTTGACTCTGCCCTAACCCCCAAGCTCAATTACAATTTCTTTTTTGAAAAAAAAACTCAAAAAAGAAGAAAATCACAAATCTCCGATTTAAATGGTTTTTCTCAGTTTAACTAGTTTTTGGTTGTTAATTTTCAGTTTTCATAAATTCTTTAAATTTTCGGTTTTATGAATATACTGAATAGCCGAAGCAACTGATTCACAATTCAACCAATTGAACTAGTTGCTTCAGCTCGATTTTTTAGTTATTAATTTAGTCTATTTTAAACCATGGTAATTCTTACATATTTAAATTTAAATTTATATAGAAAATATTAGATAAGAAAGTGAGATCATTGATAAGAATGGAATTGAGTTAATATTATGATGAATTGAATTATATTTCTCTAATCAAAAGTGCTAAATGAATGAATTTAAATCAGATGGTTTACAAATTCAAATCACTTCCAAATAATAATGTTTAAGAAGGGCCATACAAAGTAATGTTCAGAAGAGAAGATACTGTAGAAACTAGTAAAAATCAAGGGTTAAAGACTTCTATTTATATAAACAACCTTTGACAGGCTAAATTTTATGAACTGAGCTTTATTATTGAATATAATACTAGTCTAAAAAAAGTTATATATTAGGTTTAATCGACAACGGTTCATTTACTTTATCAAAATTGAGAACATGCGATGACAAGAAGCCAATTGGTTAAGGGCCTTTGATTTGGGAATTAGTCTCCTTGTTTGATAGCATCAATATAATAGCAATAAGACTGACAAAATCATTTAAATTTGGCAAAAAGATTTTACAATACAATGAGGTTTGATCCTGATGTTACATAAGTTTTAAAATCCACTTAAGAACAACTTTTAGGTGGTGTTTGATATGGAGTGATCTTTTTAAAATCAAAGGTGATTTAATTATCTTTGTTAGATCATCATATTTGGTATTAACTAGAAAATCTTATATGGCATTAATAGAAGATCATCGAGAGTGATTAAATTACTATATTGTGGGGTGATTTGAATTCCATCCAAAAGGGTAAACAAGTTTTGTCACTGAGAAAAAATGATATTGAAAACTGTATTAAGATTAATTTATCCTTGAAGTGATGTTTACGGAAATATATTTCACTGCAAATTTTAATTTTTAAAAATAAATTTTCATTTTTTAATCATCTTATACAAGAGAACTTTTGTGACTATTAAATATGAATATGTTAATACTTTGAATTTTACTCATCAATATTAGTTTTAACCTTATAATTTTTTGTAGAAGAATATATTTTTATTTTATAAATTGTTTCATTTTATAAAAATTGAAATTATCGCTTTCACCAAATAATCTTGTTGTTAACAAATAAGGTTATTTTTTGTTTTTATACATTAAATAATCCTTTTTTAGAATATCAAACACGATGATTTAAGATTACTAATGATCTATTATATCATGCCAAATAAAGTAATTTAAGATAATTTAAGAATATCAAGCACAATGATTTAAGATTATTAATGATCTATTATATCATATCAAATAAAGTAATTTAAGATAACTAGTGATCAAATCACCTTGGTATTCTTATCACTATGGTAATTAAATGACCATAGAAATTTTAACAATAATACCAAACATTACCTTAAAAATAAGATGCATATAAAAATAAAAATACAATACGAATATATGAATTTAATTTATTAGATGTACATTATATGTAAAAAAATTAAAATGATATCAAATTTTAATTCATTTAGAGATTATATCAGGTTTGTCAGCTTTATATCGATACCGATAGTATCAGCAGATATGTACCGCATTTAAAGCACAGCAGTACCGACAATAGTTGGTTTCATTTTAACTTTGGCTTTGGTCTGCGCCAACCATATCGGTAGGTACAAGGTTGTTTCGGTCATATCAGTCAAAAATAGTTATACGATTAGTACATAACATAAGCTTTAAAAAATAAACTGATATTGATATTAAATTTAATGAATATAAGACATAACTACTTATAAATTTGATGAATATTAAATATAATTAATCATAAACTTGACAATCATTAAAAAATTTTAGCCTTACTACTTGATTGATATTGATCTTCTGATATTTAATGAAGGTTTTTTAGAACATTATATATAATTGATGAATATTTGATATGTAAAATTTATTTAATCTCATTTATTTCATATTCAAAAATATTTTATTTATATAAATTAAAAATATTCAAAATCCAATTAACTTGAATTAATACACCAAAATACATTGATATTGATATGTACTAGTGCTAGAATAAAATCGATATGCCTAACAGTATAGTATGAACTACCTTGAATTTTATTGATATCTATCATTTTTATTCATATTAAGAAATGAAAAATAAGATATAAACCTAACAATTCATCAAACAACTCATAATTTATAACACTATCTAATATATTTTTTTAATATTTGATTATCATAATATTTTTTTTGTTGATTCAACACCTTTTTTTTTTTTAAAAAAGTTACTTACATCAACATATCTCATATTATTATTTGAATATTTTAATTTTTATCGATAATTTATTGATAAAATAATTTTTATTCAATAATTTTAAAATAAAAAATTCATATAACCCTATTTTTCCAAAAAATGATGAATCAGTATACAATATGTAACTCAAAATTGAGAGTTATTTAAATAGTATAATATACAAACGTAAAATAACATGAAAAAATAACTAAAATGTGACTACAATACAAATACATGAGTGTGTTTAAATTCATAAAATGAAAATGACACAAAATTAAAAGTTATTTGTACAATTCTAATTAAAATTGACAGTTTTAGATGCGACACAAACACGATACAAGAAAACAACTAAAATGCAATACAATGCAAAAAAAATAACACCAATATGAACAAAAGCAATAATATGTCAAACTCTATATTAACATATCAAAATTTATATATATATATATAAACCTGAATACAATCATAACATTAAAAAAAAAATAAATACAACTTGTGATACTTATTTTAAAAATTAAAAAAAATATATGGCAAGTAATTACTCCCCTAATCGATTGAATCAATTAAGGGGATTTGACATAAAATTGAGAGTTATTTGAATAATGCTAATTAGTTTTAATACATGCTTTTGAACCAATCTTATTGGTAAATGGAATGTATAGTCAATTTACCTTATACCAGTTACTAGCTCTAGTAACATAAGGTTTTCTTTCATGTTAGTAGGATGATTGACTATCATAAAACCACTAATTGGATGAAGCCCATAAAACTTATATTCAACATATTTTTTGTTCATTAATTATTTCAGATTCCTTACTTTGAAAATAATAAATAAAATATATTGTTTATTCTAATGTTAAAAAATTGAACTGAAAATAAATTGGTTATAACTTCAATTTCTGATTGAACCAACCTTAATCTAAAATTAAATACAACAAAATATAAAAAATAGTATCAGTTTATTGAAGTCTTTTATTAGTATTATTCAACTTTGATTATTGAACTCTTTATCAATGTTATCCATTCTAATATAGTGTAAATATCATTTTTTTTTAAGTTTTCACTTTTTTCTTTGGCTATGGAGTCTAAGCATTTGTTTTAGTTTCTCTATTTTTTCTATTTATTGTTTTTGATATCAGGCACCATTAGAAAGAAATATGGGGAAACCAAGATAAGGAAGCTCTCATTTCCTTTAAAATGGAGCTTTAAAACCATCATCTTCTTGCTTTATGGAACCAAAACATCCATTACCGCAAAATAGGATGGTGTCATATGCCAACTTGGTCAAACGCACTTGCTCTTCCATCTTAGTCTTTAAAAGTTCTTCTTTCTTCATCTCTTTCCTTTTTCTCAAGCTTCACCTTTCTAAACTAGTCTTAAACTTTTTCTTTGGCCAAATATTGGCTGATTTGCCTAAGTTAGCTTTACTCCAAATCCTCAAACTCGGCTTTTATTTTTCCTTCAAAATATCTTAGAAAGAAAAAAAATCACAATCTCCAATTTTAACTAATTTTTCCTAGGTTAACCAATTTTTGATTCTTAGTTAATTTTTAGTTTTCACTAGTTTTTAAATTTTAGGTATTATGGATATAATTGAAGCACTAAACTAGCTGATTCCTAATTTAATCAATTGAAATACTTGTTATAGTCTAATTTTTTAATCACAGGATTAATCTTATTTTAAGTCATGATAATTCTTACATATTTAAATTTACAAGAAAATATTAAATATAAGAGTAAGATCATTGATAAGAATGAAATTTGAGTTAATATTATGATGAACTGAATTATAACCTTTTAATTAAAGGTGATAAATTAATGAATTTAAATATAAGTGTTTTCGAATTCAGATCACTTTCATATAATATTATTTAAGAAGGACCATACAAAATAATGTTTAGAAGAGAGGATAATGCATAAACTAGTAGAAATTAAGAGTTAAAGACTTATAAATTGGGTTTATATATGTATGAATTCTTAAACAATCTTTGGCGACCTAAATTTCATGAACTTAGCTTTATAATTGAATATAATACTACTCTAACAAGGTCATAGGTTAGGTTTAATTAGCAATGGTTTATTCACTTTACCAAAATTGATACGATGTAATGACAAGAAGCTAATTGGGCAAGGGTGCTTTTAATTTGTGAATTAGTCTCCTTATTTGATAGAATCCAGACAATAGCAATAAGACTTACCAGATCATTTATATTTAGCAAAATGATTTTACAATGCACTAAGGTTTTAATCTTAATATTGCTTTAGTTTTATGGTTCATTTGAAGACAACTTTTAAAGTAAGATGTATATAAAATAAGAACAATATGGACATATGAATCTAATCTATTATATTTACATTATATGTAAAAAGTTGAGATAATATTAAAATTTAATTTATTTAGATTATATTGATGTCTATCATTTTTATTCATATTAAAATAAATTTAACAACTCATCTAATAACTCATAATTTTGTAACATCATTTAATATGGTTTTTAATATTCAATCATCATAATTTTTTTTGTTGATTCTAACACCTAAGTTTTTTTTTTTTAAAATACTTTCATCAACATATTTTATATTATTATTCAAATATTTTAATTTTTACTGATAGTTTATTAATAAAATAAGTTTTATTCAATAATTTTAAAATAAAAAATTAATATAACTTTATTTTTTTTAAAAAAAAGCTAATCATTATACAATATATGACTCAAAATTGAGACTTATTGGAATAATATCACATACGAGCGTAAAATGGCATGAAAAAATAACAAAAAAAATTAACACAACACCAAAAAAATAATATGACCACGATACAAATACGTGAACATGCTAAAATTTGTATAAAATGAACATAACACAAAATTGAGATTTATTTAAATTTTTCTAAGTAAAACTTGACAATTTCGAACATGACATGAACATGATAGGAAAACAATTAAAATGCAATAAAACATTAAAAAAATAGTAATATGAACGAATGCACTAATGTGTTAAAATCTAAATATAACATGTCAAATTTTGTATAAAAATTATATATGTAATACCCTAAATATAACTATAAAACTAAAAAAGTAACATAAATACAACACATGGTACTCCTTTAAAACATTGCAAAAAATTACGGCAAACAATTGCTCCTTCAATTCTTGAATCAATTTGGGAGATTTGACATAAAATTTGGAGTTATTTGAATAATGCTAATTAGAATTGGCAATTTCGAACATACATAAGCACGATACGATAAAATAACTAAAACATAATACAAAATGAAAAAATAACACTAACATGATATGCATGTGCTAATATGTCAAAATCTGTATATAATATTGCAAAATTTATATATGCAATTCCTAAATACAATTATAACACAAAAATATAATATAAATACAATACATGATACACATTTTAAAAAAATTGTAACCATTGCCATGTGGCAAACAATCACTTAAAGTTTCCCCGATTGATTGAATCAATTAAGAGGGATAACTTCAATTAGTTTATAAGATTATAATTTTGGCCAAGTGGAAAGTGGTTGAGTGGCAATGTTGAATTGTTTAGTTTCTAAGTTGGCAAATAAATATCTATATTCTCTAAAGTTCTGAGAAGTGCTACATCATTTAAATAGAGTGATGACAACAAAAAAGCTTTCAAGGAGTTAAAGCTTTATTTTTGCTTGTCATCAATATTATCAAACCCTAAATAAAGAGAACCTTTGTTCATATACTTGGCAACATCAGATGAAATTATAGCCGCTATACTTGTGAAAAATAATTAGTTAAACTAAACTCTTGCATACAATGTCAATAGAGCATTACAAAATGACGAAATCAACCACATTAAACTAGAAAAAATGGTTTACGTTCTAATAGTCATTGTAAGAACGCTAAGGCAAAACTTCCACGCACATCCTATAACAATATTTACTGACCATCCTTTAAAGAAAAGCATTAACAAAGAATAAGCTAGATGAGTGGCCTAATCAAGCATTAGACATAGGAGTTTGGGCCTAAATATAAGCTATAAAAAGCCATCAAAGCCTTGGATTTAGCAAATTTTGTGGCTAAACGTTCATCCGTAGATAAATAACTCTAGTACACTATCCAAAGACTTGGCTAGACCCTAACAATAGCAAAAAGCTAAGCCACATAGATTTATCAATTAGGTAGGTCCAGTTGGTTTAAGTCAGTTTAATTCGGATTAGTTCATTTTGGATTTTTTAAATTTTCAGGTCATTTTTGGGTTTGGGTCATTTTGATTTCAGGTCACTTCGGGTTCAAGTTATTTTAGGTTTAGGTTATTTTCGGTTCAGGTCATTTTGGTTTCTAATCATTTTGAGTTTAAGTCAATCAAGTTTAATACTTGGGTTAATCGGGCTTTGGTTATTTTAGATTTGAGTTATTTCAGGTTCAGGCCAATCGGGTTGAACATTCAGGATAATCAATTTTGGGTTAACTAGGTTAAATACTCTAGCTTATCGAGGTAGGCCATTTTAGGTATGGGTCATTTAAGGTTAATTTTTTAGGTTAATTCGAGTTTAGGTTATTTCAAGTTTAAGTTATTTTCGGTTCGGGCCATTTAAGGTTCAAGTTATTTTGAGTTCGGGTTATTCTAAATGCAAGTTACTTTGAGTTTAAGTCATTTTTAGATTTAAGTTGGTTGATTTTGAGCTATTGACTTTTTTTATTCAAATCAAATTGGGTTGAGTTTGGGTTCAAGTGCATTAATTGGGTTATTCGGGTTCGGGTTAGAATTAACGGGTCTAAGGCCACCAAATCCTAAGAACCGTTTAAAAGCCAAAACTGTACAAACAGTTACCCCTTGATACATGGATATTTTATGTCAATGGCTCTGCAAGAAATAATGGCTCAGGAGATGGAATTCGCTGATAGATCATAATAATAATGAATGGTAATATGGCCTATCTTTTAAATTTGCAATAAACAATTTTGCAGAGTACAAAGACTTGATAATAAGGCTAGAATTAGCCATCCATTTAGGTATGCAAAAATTACAAGCTCTTACAAACTCTCAGCTACTTGGCAACCAAATAAATAGGGACTGTGAAGTCAAAGACCCTAGACTAGTTAAGTACCATAAAATAGTAACAACTTTGTTTAAATAACTCTCAGACCTATCAGCCAAGCAAATTTCTAAAGCTAACAATAGTCGAGTCTTCCCTTAAAATATTCGTGTCATAAAAAGAGAAACTACTATTAGAACAAGTAAAAAGTCCCAAGTTCAAAAAGCATAATGAGATCTTCCCACAACAAGGATATGATAATTAAATGACTTAAATTATGAAGTTCTTAAAAGAAAAAACTACTCCTGCAAGGTCACACCTTGCCAAAAATCTCTAAAAAAGGCTACCAGATACACACTACTGAACAATGTGCTATTTAAAAAATCCTTCACTCTTCCATTTTGAGATACTTGGATTTGTAAAAAGGCCAATTATGATCTACAAGAAATACATGGGTGTGAGGCAACCAACAGAAAGAACTAGCCAAAAGGAATTAAGATAGGGTTTCTTTCAGCTAACAACCATGACCACGTTCGACGCTATGACAAGTGCGAATGCTATACTCAAATCCCATGGCAACTTGCAAAAACCCTTAAAAAGCTATATAATCCCTAGCCATTTTGTCCACAACATCACCTAATCACAATAAGCGTCCAACATAAAAATATGATGCAGTAGGTTAGAAAAAAGTATTTTTTATTTTGAGATTGGGCATTGTCATTGGACGAATAGGATGTCAACAACAAAGAAGCTAAGAAATTAGGGTCATTAGCAATCATTTAGGCTACGCATGATTAGATACTTATTAAATTGCTTCCTTTTGAGTTACAAAACCTAAAAGACTGATTTTAAATGTTTCCATATAAAATAAAGTTGGTAATCATGAGTCGATTACACATGAGGAAAGATTAGCAAATTACACGGCCCTAATCGATACCTTCTAACCATATATTATCTCAATACTAATTTTCAATGGTCATTGCTCTAGTATAATCTCCTTAAATGCTAAAATGAATTTTCTTAAAGTAAAAACTAGGGTTCTTAAACAAATTTGGAATTAACTATACTTTTTGCCCATGAAGGAGGCAAAGCATAAAGTTTTTGTTAAAAATGATTTTCCATGTTTAATTTTGAAAAAAGATATTTTGGATTAGGCACTGAAAGCCCTAAGTCGAAACATTACCTCTATCATTATTTTTTGAAATAGTGAATTAAAATTCATGACTGCAGTATCATCATCATAAAGAAAGGTTAGTCGTATGCAATAATCATAATAAATATTTCATGAAATAAAAATAGTACATGGAAAAAGAGGGTCAGTCTGAATGTATCTCTTGGTTTTCATCGAGTATCTAGAAATAACCACTTGACAATTTAGAAATAAGCTTGGACTCAAAGGGTGGTTAAGGCAAGAAATTAAGGGAAGGTTGAAAATCTGGGGGAATTCAAAAGAGAAAAAGATTTTTATTTTTAGGGATTTTGAAAATAAGGTTGAAAAAATTTAAATTGGTGAAAGTTTTGGTATTTATTGTAAAAGGTATTTTTAAAGTCTTTGGATAAAATGATGGAATTTAATTTAAAATCAAAGGAATTTTTAGAAAAAACTTGGATTGATTTCTCCAAAAATAATGGAGCCTTGAACTAAGTTCTAGACTAATCACGCATGGCTTAAGATCCTCCTAGGGCACAAAGGGGAAATATGGGAATTATGATTTACGCTAAATACTAGAAACAGAAGGATAACTTCGTGCTATCAATCTTCCAAAATTTATTCCTAATCCAATCAACCCTAAATAAGGTAAATGATATGGCTTTGGAAAAGACACTTAATGAGATTTCACCTAAAAATAGTGAAAATTTCTTAGAAAATAGTTTCCTAGGCGAAAATATTTTTTAAGTGGAGACTCAATGCAGCATTGACAATAGATACAAGGGAATTGGCATAATGAACTTTGAAAAATTGCCTTGTATTCATTCGAACTCAAAAAGTTGCAAACAATAGTAATTCAATATAGTTTAAGATAAAAAATTTAAAAATTTATGAAAAATCTTTAATGGGTCAAAAAATAATTCATAGTGGATATTAGTCACGGGGATCAAGGATTTTGAGCAATGTACGATTGAAGAATCAGAACTCTCTCATCTAGACTCCTAACAAGGCAAACAAAAGCTCATTGGGAAGCTAATTCGATGCTTTTTAAGGAAAAACACTAAAAAAATTTCTAGAAAATCATTTAGGACTTGAAAAAAGGGATTTATGGTTTTCAGGTAACCTAAGCTCAAATTATGTTTTAGATATGCAAATGTCCAATCATAGAGTTCCCTAAGTTAAGGGCGTCCACACAACTAATGTGGTGTGCATAAGATCCAAAAGGCTCATGGCCAACATAAAAGTTTAGTAAAATGGAACAAATATGCTCAAAACATGCATCAAAACATCAAAACATCTAAAAAGGATTTAGGAATATACCTAGAAGCTTTAATCTTCCTTGCTTTTCTCCTTTTTCTTTGATTTTTTTTGCTTTGTTGTAAACTTTTAGTTGCTAGGCTTTTTTAGAAGAAATATGAAAAAATGAAAAGATTATATAAAAAAAGAAAGGAATATCATCCTCTCCATAGGCGGCTACTATAAAGCCATCAAAAAGGTATTTTTTTATTTTTTTTCATCTCCAAATGGTCCCTTAGTACTTGGTTATGTTTTTCAAAATTCTACTAACCAAGGTTTCTTAATCTTAGGAGCAAAAAAGCTCCTCATTGGCCGCCATCATAACCAACTCTCATATATTATGCCATTTTTAGGGGCAAAAATGCCCACACCTAAGTTGAATTTTTGCTAAAAATAACCTTTTAAACCTATCACCTTTTGAATAATGGGCCACTTCTAATTAAAAAATGAATCTGACCAATTGTATTTAAATGAAATTAATCTTAAATATATTAATTAAATGGATAAATTACCTTATTTTATTTAAAATTAATCCCACATGGCCTGGTCTTAAATTAGGCAATATTTGATCAATAATTATTGAAAAAAATCCAAAATAATAGCATGGAATCTATGAAGCAAAATGTCTCGAAATTCCTAAATAGTGTTAATGTATCAATATCTCAAAGCAATGTATCAATACACTGGCCTAATAAATTGATACATAAGGCAATGTGTCGATACTTTAGGGCCTCAAAAACAACCTTAGGTACTATGATGTGTATCTATACAAGTATTGATACAAACCTTAAGACTTAAAATTTTGATTGTTGGAGCCAATGTATCAATACCCTAGGGCAAGGTATCAATACATTTGATAAAGTTTTCATGTTTTGATTGATTTTGGATCCTAATCACTTTACCTTGACTAGGATGATGGATATTGGACCTGGGTATAGGCAAATGGCCTTTAATAAGAGGCTTGCATAGAGATCCAAACAAAATTAAATGTATACGCATTTTACCATGTGGAGAGCAAGCAATTTTGGCCTTTTTCCATAGGCAATTGCCAAAAATAAGCTTTTGATCATGGCCAAGAATTACTTCACTAAATGTGTGGAAGCATAACCTATAGCTACAATCATAATTAAAGTGGTGTAAAAGGTTCTTGTGATAATTCGTATTTTGCAAATTCAAGATCCCAAACAAAAGAGTCATTAATAACAACTCCTAATCATAACTATGTGGCACATCCACAGACTAATGGCTAAGCAAAGGGTATGAACAAGAAGATATTGCAACCCGTAAAGTAAAAACTTAATAACGTTAAAAGGGCTTGGGTAGAGAAAACACCCAAGCATTTTATAGGTAAGCAAAATGTTTGATCATTCTTCCATATATGAAATTCTTTGCAACTTAGTATACAAAATAAAGGCAATGATACTTACTACATCGAGATCAACAACCCATGAATTCCAATAGATTGGATAACGAACAATTATGGCCTCAAAACCAGTCTAGACCTATTGCATGTGGAAGAGACTTAGCCAAAGTTTGAATAGTAGACAAAGCCTTATAAGGCCAAATTTACCATTGCTGCTGGAAAAAGCTTAGGTTAGAAAAAACTTGGGTTAGAAAAAGTATGTTTAAAATGTATAGTGAACAAATGGTTTAAGAACTTTTAAATGTTTAGCATTGCTGTGAAAAAGTACGGTGAGGAGTTAAAATGTTAAAAAAAGATATGTTTAAAACAATAAAAATTTAGACATGTAACGATAATAAAGTCATTTCATTCAAAAGCTTCACTTTTTTGCCTTTTTAGTGTTGCCAAACCATGGTTTTAAATATAAAAGCTAAATTTTTTAATATTTAGCATCGTGTTTGTGGCAAAAAATAGCTTTTGAGCTTAAAAGCTATGCCAACAGTAATGTTAAATGAGGCTTAATTTACAATATCTTACAACTTAAGGGTAAAGTCTTGATAATTCAAAGTTAGCGACTTAGTTCTATGAAATTGTGAAGCTAGTTGCATAGTTAAAGAGCAATAAAAGCTATCACTAAATTGGGAAAATCACTACCAAGTTTTCTAGTGATTAGCTGTAAAGCTTATAGATTAAAAAGCATAGTGGGAGACCCAATAGCAAACACATGGGAGCTATCAATCTTAGAAAATACTACTTGTAATCACTTGTAATTTTTGAAGAAAATTAATCATAACAAGAGTATTTTAATATATGAACCATCAATGAAAACATTCTTTCTCCCCAACTATCATATGAAGGGATAACAAGAGTTATTGCATATCCATGTAGAGACCAACATGATCGACTGGTTTGCATAGAGGGGGACAACATACATTGTGTAAGCTAGCAGTTGTAAAAAAATATGCCATAGTCTCTTATTCCTCTAAAATCACTTGTGTGTGAAAATCATAAATAATGCACATAGTTGAAAAATGCAAGCAAGTGAATAACACAGGTTATTAAACATATATGTAGAGACTATCATGGTCAACTTGTTTGCATAAAAAACAAATATCATAAATTAAGCACACAATTGCAAGCAATGCATACAAGTGAATAGCACAAGTTATTATAAATAAATATACCAATCGACATTGCTAGCTATTTATAAGGCATAGAAAAGAAATCATTGGTATTGTTCAAAGTAAACAACTCGGCTTTCAACCATAAAAATCTAGCATCATACTTATAGTAAATATCAAGTTATTACAAAATAGAAATAATTGTTCAAATATTATTAAAATCATTCAATGTTAATAGAATCCTACACTATAATAATATCTTTCTTAGAAATATTTCCTTTTACATCTTCAAAATTAGTAACATTCATAGTAAGGTAAACCAGATAGTCTAACCGCTTATTCCACTTAGTCCTTTGCAACAAAAATATAGGCTATTCTATCCTTTAGCCCTATAAAAATATAAAGAGTGATAATAGCAGCATCTTACAATGTAAACTCTTAAAATTAGCCTTGTCATATTGAAGAAAACATAAAAATCCTAAAAAAAACTACATCAATCAAAGCTACAAGCAAAGGCAATCTAAAGGATGAAAAAACAATGGGATGCCATATAATACGCATTATTGGTAAGCTATACCAACCTCAATCATTTGTTCAAGTTAAATCTGCCATGACATTCATAGCATCATTTTTATTGGCTTTAAACTGGCTTAACTAGCCTTCATGCTATATCTAATAGAGTAAAAGATAGGTATTATAAAGACCCAATTAATTATCTCAATGTGGTTGCATTAGCAACACTTGAACCATCTTTTAATTCTAATTTTATACTGAGTGCTATTAGAATGCCAAGTTCTTTTTTAGTAGTCATCTCAAATTTGTCTAAGATTTTCTTTAATGTATTTATGCTAGAAAATAAAGAACCCTTATGGAGTAAAGGTTGCCTTAACACTCAAAAGAAATTTAAGCATGTAAGCATATGCTAGTTTCCAAACATAGAGTTGTTTTTAAATTTAGGCTATAGATTGCCTTTTGTAGTTTGCAAACATAAATAGATTTATTTTTTTAAATGAAACCATATGGTTGAGCCATAAAAATCTCATTAAATAAAATGTCTTGTAAGAATATGTTATTAACATCTAATTGTCCAATTTACTAACCATAAGCTAAGGTGTTAAAATAAAAATAATTTTCACTATAGATGCCTCAATTTCTAGACTAAAGATATTAGTACAATGAACGCCTAATCTTTGGTGAAATCCCTTTACAAATACCTTTCTCTGGAGCCATCAATTTTTGTTTTAATATAAAACACCTATTTATAATGTAATGTATTTTGATTAGATGATGGAACAAGAGTCCAAGTTTTATTATTAAACAAGGCTTGTAATTCAATTGTTATGGTTTGTCTTTAGTTTTCATCTTTCATTACCTAACTAATGCATATAAGTTCAATGGATTAGGGAAAAGAATGTTTGACACTATAAGAGCTTTCTTAAGCTTGAAGGTGTTTTTAAAATCTTATAATCATAGAGTGATTTTGTATATATGGCTGAAATACTGGCGAATCAATAAAAGACTTACTGAACGAATGGATAAAAATGTTAGTTGACGAAAAAAGATAAGCTTACAAGAGTTGAGTTTGAGTTGCATAAGAATTTATGCGTTCTATACTCCTTAAATTGATTGATATAATCAATATAGGAATAAAAGTAGTTTAAGTGCACTGATACATATGTTATCTAAAGTTTAATGATTAAAATTTGGCTAGAAACTTGAGTGAATGTCATAGATATAGAAAAGAAAAAAATGAACTCAAGAAAGATGACATGTCTAGAAACAAAAGAATATTGAGTAAATATATTGAAACACTTGAAAGCACTACGAGGGGAAGAACACCCTATAAATACATAACTCTTAGATTTGGGTTTAAGTTTATTGTTATTATATAGTTGAAGCTAAAGATAACAAAGGTAAGCGAGGATTTTCAATTTGTTGTAATTTGACGGGTGTCACAATAAAAGTTCAGAAGGTGTTTTATAGTTGAACTATTGGTATGGATGGATGATTGATTAAGTAAATTATTGCTTGAAATGCAAGAGATAAAATTTTGATGGAATGGATGCATGAAGTGTCACAATATGTTGAGTGCAAACTTGAAACCTTGGACTTGGATGGATAAATTCTTTTTTCCTTTATGTTGGGACTAAGTTGTCAAAGTGAATCGCACACTTAACTTAGCCTTAAATGGCTATTATGAAATGAACAATTGTGGTTGCAACCAATTTATTTAGGATAGATAGAATTGGTCAGCTACTAGAGTTTATCTTATGAGGATTACAAAACTCTCAAAAACAAACTCTAAGATCTGTGTATTAACCTATGATCATGTAAAAAGGTTCGTGAGTCAATTAAGCATGAAGTGAGACATCTCCCTTCCATGCCGCACGTAAATAGGTACCCTACTAATTATGTGTTAACCTAAATCTTAATTTAAATTGGTTTTGAATTTTGATATTTAATTATAATTCTCATACTTTAAAAAAATTTCTATACTAGCATCTTTATTCTGTTTAAAAGTAAATTGCATTTCTTATATTGATTTGAAAATCAAAATGCCATTCATACCTTGCTAGAAAACCCGGTGCAATACAAAAGTTTCATTTTGTGAAATTTGAAAATTTTTTTGTTTACTTTTTTTAAATGGATATCTTATTATTAAAATAATTGATAAAACTCTTCTTATACGTTAGAAGAAATTTATGGACTATTTTAACTTAGGGACATTACCTTAATTTAGGAAAACATGAGTTTTATTTAATTAAAAAAGACTTAACTAATCCTAGAAAAGAATAAAAAGCCTAAAACTTGGTTTTGACGAAAGGTATGAAATATACTTAAATAGCTTAGTTTCAATGAAAGGTACGAAACCTAAAGTAACTAAGGCTCGGTCTCAATAAAAGGCACATAATTAATCCTGTGGATTCAGTTTCAATAAAAGCTACAAAAATCTAAACTAGATAAGGCTCAATCTCTTCAAAAGGTATAAAATTAAACCTAACACAATTGATTTCAGCAAAGGTATGAAACTTAAACTAGCAGGCTTGGTTTCGACGTAATGTACAAAACCTAAACCTAGAGACAATTTTGGTAGAATTGACCTAACTATCCTAGATGGGTAATTTCATAATCAAAATAGCCTAGATAGCCATATCATGATGGAAATTGTTTAAAAGCCCTTTAACTTTCAAAGATTGCAAAATGGGCCCTAAATTATTTGAAAATGCATCAAATGTACGTAAATGATCAAAATACCCTACATGGGTCACTTTATACTCACTAATTTCCTAAATGACCCTGGCATGATGGGGATTGCTAAATGGTCCATAAACTTTAAAAAATTGATCCCTACATGACTTAGAAATGCATGAAGTGCCCTTAAATGTGTTTAAAACTTATGCAAATTTTACAAAAAAAAAAAAGCCCATGTAGGTTTGACTAAGCATGCAATAGCCTTAAAATTAGATTTAAAAGTTATGAAATAATTGAAAAATGCCCCCAAAGGTCCAATGAAATTGAAATATACCATTGGAATGCATGTTGAATGATTAAAATAGTGACAAAAAATCTAGCCTTAATTTCGACCAAGAAAGAAACAATTCAAAAATTTTGATTTCTTTTCAAACACAAACATTACAAAAGAAGTTTTATGAACAAAACTAACCTCATAGAAAACAATTCTCATTTAAAAAAAATTAATAAAATTTTGAGTTATATGATCTTATGATGTGAACATAAAATAATATAGTAGTATTTACTAGACTAGTAGTTATATATAAATATATGTGAATTGTATGTATATATAGGAGATAACATAGTATAAAAACCACATAAAATAATGTATATCTAAATATCTTTATAGAATATAAAAATAATATAATAACATATAATAGTAATAAATTATCGATTAGTCATTATATATACACATATATGTAGACATATATAGAACATATATAATATTCAACACAAAATAAGTACATATTAGTAGTTGTATATATACATATATCTATGTGTGCATATATGTAATAAAATAAAGTGCATAAATTAACTTGCAACAAAAGTAAGTGTATAACTTTAAATTGTAAGAAAATAAACTACATGAATTTAAATTGTAAGAAAAAATGCAGAACTTTTAAATTGCAGTAAAATAAATAAACCACATGACAACACTTGTTTTTGTTTGCTCTTTTGGCCTCTAAAAAAAGGTTAAATACCTTTAGCTTAAGTTATCGTCTACGATTAAACTTAGGATCATCAAGCCTTAAAGTTAATGAACTAAAAAAATAGAATTATAGCTCTAGCTTGGCTACTAAAATGGTTAGAAAACCATTAAGCTCAAGCTATCACTAAATTAATGACTTGAGATCATCGAGCCTTTTAATTGCTTATAAATTTTTGCTCTTCAAAAACCCTTTAAACTCAAGATAAATCACCTAAGTAGAAGACTTAGGATTATCAAGCTTTCAAAAGAAAATAAAGTACTTGTAAAGAAAATTGCAAGAATTTAAATAACAAGCAAGAAATGAAGAACATTAAGAGAAAAATTTGATAGAAATATCTTTAAAAAAATTCTTAAGTGCTCTTTAATTTTTTTCTTTTTGTCTCTGTTCTTTCCCTTTTTTCTTTTTCTTTTTAAGTTTCTCTTAAATTTTTTAAATAAAAAATCTCCCTTGAAAAAAGGCATAAGCAACCTTTATATAACAATGAGGGCCAGTTTGAACGAAAATGCTAATCAAACCTCCACCGAAAATTTTTTTTTTCAAACTTCCTTTCTTATGATGATGATAATGATTATTATTATTACTATTTCATTTCAAAAGCTTTTTCTTAATTTAAACATACAACATTTAATGCATGTCATTTCCTTGTCTAATGATATCCCTGATATCTTAGACCTATTAATATAAAAATGTATATTTCTCATCCTAGGTGATCAAGTGGCCTAAGTATGAAAAATATTATTTTATGCATATAGGCTTTGAAAATTTCTAATTATATACAAAGGTGAAAAATGTGTTGAAAAACTTGAAGCTTGATCAATGGCTAAAAGTGTGCTTAAATGTTCAACCAAGATTTTGAATGGTTGAAAATTTTTAATTGAAAAATAAAAAAAATCAATAAAAATGCCATGTGTGTTTAGAAATATGTCATGAATTTAAAAATAAAATTGATCCAATGCTCGCTAATATAATTGACTGCCAAAAATTAATCTAATGGTTGTCAACATGTTGGAATATTCAACCTTAATTTTAATTAGTTAGATGATGAGTCAAAAGTCAATTTTGTGTTTTTTTGTCTGGTTGAAAAAAAAAAAACTAACTTGTAAATCCTACATGTAAAAATCTTTGTTGGGAATTTTATATCTAATTCTACAAGGTTATATATATATATATATATATATATATATATATATCTCATGTAAAATCTTAATTTAAAAATTCATATATGCAAATTTTATTTTGAAGTTCCTATGTGGAAATTTT
>JBBYHM010369132.1:4144-18501 GCA_038381775.1 Adansonia rubrostipa | reverse complement strand
TTCAAAATTTTAATCTTTAGCTATACACCTAATTTTGTCTAGAGGGGTCAATTGGGTGAATTTGGGTGAATTAGATAAAAATATTTTGGATTTAAGTTTTTTCAAATTTAAATTTTTTGGATTCAAGCTTTTTCAGATTTAAATCTATTCGAGTTTGAGCTTTTTCTGCTCGGTTCAGTTTGGTTTGGTTTTGGATTTAAGTATGCTTTACATTATTTTTTATTTTATATTAAATATAATTATTTTTACATAATTTAATGTTTAAGTTAAAAGGTACATTACTAAATTATTATTTTTAGTAAACTTTTGTTATAATATGACTTTTTTATATATTTATTTATTAAAATCTATATTTATATATAAAATTAATTTTTAAATAATTTATTATTACAATAATATATAATGCAAATTATCATATTGATATTTAACATAATTGACATGTATTTTGTATTCATGTCATGTTCATTTATTGTGTCATATCGGTGTGTTTGTTTTGTATAATTCTGTTGTGTTCGAAATTTTTAATTTTGTGTCACATGTAATTATTCATCATATTCCCGTTACTTTTTATTTCATAGTCGTTTTAAGGGTATTAGATATTTATATAGATTTTGACATATTAATAATTTGTTTTATATAAATTTTAACACGTTTACATATTCAAGTCATACTATATAATTATATTTATATTATAATATATTAAGATATAGAAAACTAAAATTTTTAAAAGAATTGTGTCGAAAATATTTCGTTCACAACAAAATACAAATAAAATAATATATAAAATAATAAACAATAAATTATTAATAGTATTATTATATTCCTTACAGAATTTTTTGTAAAATATTAAAATAAAATATCCCAAACAGAAAATTATCTTTTGTCTATGTTATTTAATAATATAGTTTATTCAACAAATTCAAAACTTTATGAAGTTACTTTTTTAGTATTATTATTTTATTATTTGTTTTTTTTTTCTATAAGTTATATTAATATAAGATTTGGAGCATAATTCTTTCAACAATTAAAGATATTTTTCCCTTTCATGAAATTCTAAAATTGAATAGATGCCCATTCACAATATATTTCTAATATATGTTTTAAATAATTTTTATTATTAATTTATTATTTTACATGTATATATATATATATATATCATTAGAACTTTTAACCTAGTTTTCTAGTCTCTCCACAGCCCAACCATCGTCGGCCAATGCCTCTGTCTACTAATACTCTTCCACTGAGTGCTAAATTTTAATTAACTCTAGTCCAAATATTCATAATATTAGAGTGCTAATTAAAGGTTCGTCCAGGCTTGCAATCGTCAGCCCCCCAAATATCATTTGGAAGCATCATTCTTGAATTTAAAACACAGATTCAAAGTTTTCATTGTCCAAATAATAATCTCTCTACTCTCTAATGCGTGAAATAAAATCAAAAGCAGAATTAAAAAATTCAAAGTTTCCATAGACTAGGATGGCGGTTGTGCCCAAAAAGTTCTTAAAACAACCAAAATTGGTACAAATAGATGCAAATTAAGTTACTTTTAGATCTAGGTTGGATATATATATTTATATAGATAATTGTATCAAGTCTTTATTACTACGTTGGATATATATTTATATAAATATGATTTCAGATATTTATTTATATATTTATTTTGTTAAGTAACTCAGATATTTATATAAACAATTCATCTAATTACATGCTCCTAGAGGAAGACAACTTCTGTATCACTGTGTGGGATCATATTCGAAATCAGGGTAAGAGAAATGCAGCATATCAGAAAATAGCCCCGGAATGCGTTCTTGTCTCACACAATAGGATTATAGTAATACTCAACTCACTAATATTTAAAGTATAATCGATAAGTTGCATATAAATAAAGTTAGTAAGATGGAGATGTGTACTCCTCATTTGAGGAATTAAAAAGAAATTATATCATTTTAATATTTTTATCCCAATATTCAAATTGGGTACATCTATTTTTTTCTCAGCTTTAGAATTGGAATCACATATGATTGACTCTAACAATCATCAGGAGTCTGTTAATGAGCATGCAACATCTTTCGTTACTCTTACTTCTTTAAGAAAGCGATATGAAGCTTAAAAAAGTGCTCGAACTTGATGAACAAAGGACATATCAACAAGAATGTGGAGATTCAAAAAAAGAAGTAAACATATGTTCTATGGGAAGGTTTTAATTGGTAAGTCTCATTTAGGTATTAGTTCTTTGAAAATTCATTAGAGTAGATGTCCTAATCATCTTGTGTGTGAAGATGAAGTAAGGGTAGACGCATCTATCAAGATAGAATTAGATGTTTTATCGAGAAATGATAGCTAAATGTTTAATTGAGCATGGTTATCCATTTGAATAGGTTGAACATAGAAAAACTAGAGCCTTATATTGCTATTTAAATAAGGATTTCAAACCTATTTCTAGGAATACCTGTAAGGCTGATTGCTTAAAACTACAAAAAAAATGAAAGAAATGGTTAAATCTAGCTTGGAATCAAGTAGGATTTCTTTGACATTTGATATGTGGACATCATGCACATCCGACAGATATCTTTGTTTGAATGCTCATTATATTGATGTTGGTTGGAAGTTGAATAACAAAATTTTGAGTTTCTATCATGTTGCACCCTCATACGAGTAAATATGCTATACAACATCATCTATGAGTTATTGAAACATTGAGGAATTGAAAGAAAAGATTTTAGTATCAACTTGGACAATGCAAGTAACATGTATAGCATGCAACAAATGTTGTGCAACTAATTCGATCAACAAAATAGATGGAGAATCCATAGATCATAGTCATGGTCAATTTTTTCTCATCCATTGTTATGCTCATATATTAAATCTTATTGTTCAATATAGTTTAGAACTGATTACAAAAAGTTTGGTGAAAGTAAGAATTTGTGTGAAATATGTTAAAGGTTCAAAAGCTCAGAAGATTAAGTTTTGTGAATGTGTAGCTTAAGCTAGATTGAATTATTCTAAGTGATTATGGTTGGATGTTCCAACTAGGTGAAAACTTGACTTATGTGATGCTAGAAAGGTTTCTCTACTATTTGCTGCTTTTAGAACTTTAATAAGGGCAGATTAGACTTTCAATAATTATTTTCTAGAAGATGATTAAATTCCTTGGATTGAGAAATTTTTTCTTTTTTAAAGCCTTTTTTATGATATAACATCTTGTTTTAAAGAACTGAATACCTTACCTCTAACTTGTGTTTTGAAAGTGTATGTCAAATTTAGAAAAATATTTAAAAGAACTTTTATATGAAGATTTTGTTATTAAACAAATGACAATAAATATGAAAAGTAAGTTTACAAAGTATTAGGAGGAATAAACTTTGGTGCTATTTTTTGTAACCATATTTGAACCTCATTTTAAGTTGCAACTATTGCAATGTGTCTTCTTAAAATTGCATCCACAATATGAAATAAGTGGGTAGGTATTCTTCAACAAATAAAGAAGCTTTTTGAAGAGTATTGAAGTAATTTGAAGAGTAGCGATTTGCTTCAACTAATTATATTAAAAGAAGTAGTCAAAGAGTAATTTCTCAAGACATAAAAGTAAGTTATATTTATTTACAGTTTTATTAAATTATTAGTTAAAAATTCAATATTTAGTTATTTTTGAACTTTTGTTTTATTTTACATTTATTATCACAATACGATATTTAACTTTGTTTATTTTGTTAATATAGACTTTTTGTCATTTTGATTCTTGATTTAATTCAAATAGATTAGAGTTGAATATATATTTAGACGAAGTTAGAGAGGATTGCTATAAGAACAATGATAATCTTTATTATTTGAAAAAAAATTAATATCCTCTCTTTTCATGAATAACAAAGGATGCACTAAGCATTCTGGTCACTACAGTTGCATCAAAATTAGTATTTAGTGTGGGTGATAAAGTTATCACTAAATGGAGAAGTTGTCTTTTGTCTGAAAATGCAATAATGTTGATTACCACTCGATATTGGTTATATGGTTATGAGGGTAAGATTTTCTTTTTGCAAAACCTTTACAAATAATATTTTTATGATGTAGTATATATATCTTTAATTTTATATTATCTTTTGTTTTAGATGAGGAGAAAAATGCAATCATATTTAGAAAAGAGATTGTCCACATTTAATTATCTTTTTGAATGATAAGAACTTCTAGTTTGTAAGTATCCTTATAATTTATAATATTTTTACTTTTAATATTAGTTTTGCAATCATAAAGAGTTAATAAAAGTTTCATTCATAATAATATTTGTTTTGATATTAATTTGTAGGTTTGACTTTTTGAACATTGAAGTGATACTTACAAGTAACAAATGAATTAATATTTTTATAAATGATCAAGATTCAAAATTATTGTTGGTGATTTAGTGTTTTTATATTGTACTTGTTTTCTCTGTACCACAACGTTCTATTAAATGTAGATTTTAAAACTGCTTTTTGTACTTTAACTTTTTTTTATCCATGGTTTGGTTATAGATGTTGCATGATTATATATACTGAATTTTAATCTTTTTTATTTTTAATATGTTACCCTTATATTCTCTTTTACTGTATTGCTAATCTATGTCTAACATATGATTTATTTTTTATTTTTGATATGGTATTATCTATTATAGCTTTCATATATTATTATCTATTATGAGTGTAACTAAGTCCAAATTGACCTGAAAAGTTAAAATTGAGGTGGATTACTACTTATTTCCTTTTCTTTTTCTCATTTTCTTCTTCTTATTCATGTCCATTCTATTTTATTTACATTTTTGTTTTATTTACTTTCTAAGTGGTTTTATTATTTTTACCATTTTTTTACATTGAAAAGTTTGATGATCCTAAAAAGGGTTTGGTTCAAGTAATATTTCATTACTGGCCAGAATCTAAGATTTCATCATGGGATTACCATGTTTGACTCAAAAACATTCCTCCAGTGTTAAAATTGAGGTGGATTACTACTTATTTCCTTTTCTTTTTCTCATTTTCTTCTTCTTATTCATGTCCATTCTATTTTATTTACATTTTTGTTTTATTTACTTTCTAAGTGGTTTTATTATTTTTACCATTTTTTTACATTGAAAAGTTTGATGATCCTAAAAAGGGTTTGGTTCAAGTAATATTTCATTACTGGCCAGAATCTAAGATTTCATCATGGGATTACCATGTTTGACTCAAAAACATTCCTCCAGTGTGGTCATATGATATTAACTACAATTCCAAGATTTGATAATGTATAGGGTAATCTCACTACTCCTAAAAGGTTTTTTTTTCCTAATGGAAAATAATTTTTGTTGGAATAATCCCTCGCAGATAATTAACTATTTCCAACTAAATTATCTGTTGCAAAAAATTTATTTTACCAATGGATTTTTTATTGGAAAAAAGGCTTTTTTGACAAATTAGGGAAATTTCCTACCTAAAATTATTTTTGATGGAATATTCTGTCAGAAATAACTCGAAATTTCTATTGAAAATGTTTATTTTTGACAAAAAATGCATCGAGAAAAGTTTTTACTGATAGAATGTGGATCTCAATAGAACTTTTGGCTACTAAACTTTTTTCGATGAAAATTTTTGTCAAAAATATCTAAAATTCCATAAAAAAAAACCCAGGTATAATTATTGAGCATGCTAGCTCACCCCTTATTTTTTCTATGGAATTTCCGATTTCTTCTCTAAACTCTCTTACTTTTTCAGTTTTCTAAGGCTTTAAAGGTATCTTTTGTAGTTTTGTTGTTGCGTTGTTAATATTTTGCACTTTATAATGTTTTTATTTTTTTGTTTTGTTTTTGTGAGGTTTGGTATATTTGTAAATGTTTGGATTTTCCAACAAAACATATATATTTTCAGATTAGCTTGGATTTTACTATTATAATAATATGATTTAAATTAAATTGTTGTTGATAGTTGCATAATAATTGTTGTATATATATTTGTTCTTAATATTTGGTTGAATCAAATTGTTATTTAGATAATAATTGTTGCATAATAATTGTTATATATATATATATATTTTTTTGTTCTTGGTATATTCATCGTTGTTACTTGGATAATATAATTATTGAACCAAATTGTTGTAAGTATAATTTCAAGAATGTGTTTCCGTTATATGGTAGCTAGATTATTAATTATGTTCTGATATATGGTTAATTTAAATAAGTGTAAATATATAACATTGTATATTTGTGGTTGTAGGTTATAAAACAAACAAGTAAGTTATATTTTAATTTTATTAATTACAAATTTACACACTAAATAATTGTTTGCCTTTTAAATTATTTTTGATGCAATTCACCTAATAACTTAAAATTGATACATAATTAATTAACTAATATATTGTATTTAAGTTATTAGGTTGAGAGAAATTGATAAATATTGGATATATAATCGATTGGATGTTGAGGGGTTTATTAGCAATGAGTGCTTGAATGGTCCAGAATAATTTATAGTTTTTACATGTGGTAATAGTGATTAAAGTGATAGTAAAATTAAACATCCTTGTGTTAGGTGTTAGAATAATTAAATTATGGATGTTGATGTGGTACATCAGCAAATCTCTTACAAAGGGTTTTGTTCAAATTATGGATTTTGGCATGCACATGGTGAAATTCATGAAGGTCAATCATCTGGGAGTCATGATAATGGAGCTCACCATAGGGTTGAATTTGAAAAAGATAATCTTTATGCCAGAAAGGTTACAGATGCTTTTAATATAAATGTTAACTTTGATGGTAATGCCAATATTGATAAGATCATGGGTAGGGATGAAGAATCAATGGTAGGCTCAGAAAATTTTAATTATTTGTTAAATAAAGTAAATGAACCATTGTGATTGGGATGTACATAACATATAACTTTGTCTACTATCTCACAACTACAAAATGTGAAGTCACATGAGTGAATCGTATTTCAATTGAATGTTTTGTATTATGAAAGGAATATTGCTACAAGGGGATAGGTGTTGTAATATATCGGGATATAAACCTTATCAAATCAAAGCAGTCAACACTTCGAATCATCATAGGGTTAGATGAATCACTTGTCTAAATCTCTCATACCAAAGCACGAGAGTGATTGGATTAAGGAGTCACCATCGATCTTTTCTGGCTAGATGTGATCAATAACCTATTAAAATCATTCACTAAAGAGTTACGAAACTCTAAAAGAACAATTTTACTATCTACAAGCAAAAGATCTATAAAGTTAGGCTCGTGAGTCGATTACAGCACAAGTAAGGACCCGATCCTTCTCGTGATGCCTACCTACTAATCACATGTACCGAATTTGTTTTTCTCTATTTTAATCATAATTCATTATAATCAAACAAATATTATCAAAAAAATATATTATGAGACTCTTACCAGGATTAGCTCGGATTTACATCTGATTTGGAGCACAAAAACATTTATCAAAGGAAATTCTAAAAGCATTTGATTCCAAAAAATTCACTAATTGACTTCATTTTTATATTTTTTAATCAAATTTGACTCCATTTAAAAGAAATCACAAAAAATAGTACAATTGAACTAATGAAGAAATCACAACTTTGAAAATAATATTAAAAATTAATTTTTATTTAATTCAACTTGGAAGCTTTAATGTAAGCCACTAGTGATCTTCTATAGGACACTCCCAAACCTATTGACACACAAAACATGACTCTCATAATAGACATCAAACCTTGATATACTTGAAAATAAGAGATAGATTTGACCTTTCAAGCTCTCTGAATTTATTCGAATTATTCCTATTACATAAAATCACCAAATCAAATTTTAATGAATGCTAACTCATTATACTTCAACCTAAAAATACTTAAAAAAATGGCAAAAAATCATTTTGGCTGTCACATGAATTTTTTTATTTAAATGCTATTGCATCGCACAGTACGTTTGAATAGCTTGCCTTCTAGATTTTCTTCTTGATTTATCCGGAATACCCACCATATAAGCCATACATGCTTGGAAAGCTTATTCATTCTAATTTTATTAAAATATGAGAAAAATGCAAAAAAATAGTAACTCTCATATAAATAGCTCATACTACTAATCAGGCACAAAAATAGAGACATATGAATAACATGTATTCTAGAATTTTTCTATATTCATTTGATCAAGAAATCAAACATTTCAAGAGCCTATCATGTAAGCCAATCAATGAGGATTATAGAAAAAATACTAACAAAAATTCCTAAGGCCTATAACCTACTCAAAATAGTTTTTTTTTTTTTTAAAGACTACCCAATAACTCTGACAGAACTTGTGATCATGAAGTGTTTTGTCGATTTTTTTACAATACATTTACAAAAGTTTAAACATCTAACAACAAGACCACGAAAAATCTATGAATGTCCAATATGAGGAAATAACAAAGACCTCTAAGGGACTCAACCTAGAGCTATAGTTTTTGACATTTGCAATATGCTTTGGAGTCATAAGAATGTCTTCACTTTCATTGCTTTTATTCATTATTATTTATTCTTAACAAGTGAGAGGCACACCAATGCCATTCATTTCTGTGCTATAACCAGCAACTAAGTGACACTAAACAACATAATTTGATTCACCTAAACATCACCTAACGGCTTATATTAAGGCTCACCAAGTTTAGACTCAACAAAACATGTTTTTACACTTATAAAACATTTTTTATTTGTTCCAAATCAGCTTTAAACCAAGCTATTTTATTAAATATCCTTAATTTGTTCGTATATGAACTTATTAAACAAAACCAAACCTTGACTCACCCATTGATTAAGTGAACCAAGATTTGCCCTTGGGGTATCTTTTTAGAAAACAAAGTTTTACACATCCTAAACACTCTAATACACATTTAATCAAACATATAGTCTACTAACCTATAGTTCTAGTAGCTAATCATCCACAAACCTATTCCAAACACAAAATAACTAATAGCTTATTCCACCCAAAGATAACCATGCTCATCTACTCGTCAAGTAACAATCAAACATAAAGGAATAAGCCTGGATTTAATTCAACCAACATGATTAATAATCAAATGATGCTTTCCACCATTTGAACAATTTGACTTAACTCATCAAGGTTACACCATTTAAGCATCTATTATGCAAAGTCCACTCAAGCTCACCAAGATCCTGGCATGGACAAACCTAGCTAGGTGAATTTTTTCTTATTTGAATGCTTTATCAAGTTGAATAAGCTAGGATTTCATCATTAAGCACGAGATTCAAGCTCTAATTACTTAGGTTTTAGCTCAAACTAGCTCAACTTAGCAAGATTATGTAAGAACAAATCAATTAAGCTCAGGATTTTATGAACTGAAGCTAGTCGAACTAGAGAGCAAGCTCATAGAAGTGTTTAAACAACTCATTAAGCTAGAGAATCATGATTTCATCATCTCAAATTTGTAATTTCAGCTCAATATTATTAAATTCTAGCTCACATTGACAAAAAGCATCAAGATCTATCCAAATCAAGTTAATTGAATCCTAGATTTAGAGACTACATTTTGTTTGAATATAGGTTTTAATCTTTAAACTCATTTTAACTTGGATTTCATCAATTAATCACTCAATCAAGCTTAGAGCAACATGAAATCAAGTAAATCAAACACAAGATCATGAAGAATCAAAGCAGTCGAACATTATAGATCATGCAAACACCTTGGCCAAACATGATATAAGGATAGATACTCATGTATTAATCATCAAAATCATGAAATTAAAGAGAAAATTTAGAGATTATATCTATTCCAAGCTTAATCTTTTTGTAGAAATGATAAGAGCTTGAGAGACAATGAATATTCTAGAATACCTAAATTTTACAAGTGTTTAAAATTGTTCAAAATGTGAATATTCTCCCTTATTTATAAGCCTCAAAGTTGGTGATTTAAGCTTAAATATCCCTAAGGTAATATTAGCTTAATCACTAACTTCCTAATTAAAGTGAGGAGAAATAACATTAATGCCTTTGAATGAATAGATGAGCAAAATTTGCATATTTAACATGTTGAATTTGGTTATAGCATGGTTTTTACAATAATCAATGCATAAATTTTTGTATTATTCAATTGATCATGATGTGCACCTGCAAAAATGCAATTGAATATTCCATCCTATAGTAAAAATATGTCCCAATGATTTTCTCATAGAAAATATAAAATTTCTTATCCCTAACCTTTCAGATTAAGCTTTTGAAAATTTTTGGCGTTCTAACTTCCTAAGGTCCTTTGACAACCTAACCTTGTTTATATATTTTTGACTTATAGTCCATGTTCAATTTCATTTCAGTGTAATCAATTTTGAAATTTGAGTTTCAGAACTCTTCCAATTTTAAAATCTAGCTCTAGGCTAAAAGGTTAACTTTTTATAGCTGACTTTGCCTATAATTGACTTCTGCTATTTTGTTGACTTTTGATTGTGAACACTAAAACAAGCCTCTTTTTTACCTAACTAACCTTTATACCTACTCTAATTCTTTTAAACGACACCTAACAATCAACTTCTTATGTTCTTGGATTTTTAAGACCCAGATCTCAATTTTTTAAACTTGGCACCTACCTCTTCAATTAGACAATTAAGTTCAACTACTTTATTATGTTAAACTAAGCCCATGAAAAATAATTAGAAATTTAATTGGACCTTTCTGTCATATATAACTCATTTGAGAAAATCTAATTCTAGAAAATTCCATCTAACCCTAAAACAAAAAAATTAATTAAAGGCCCAGACAAAATAGTGTGTCTGCAGTAGTTTGTTAGAGAAATTTTACATAATGAAGAAGAAAATGATGAAATTTGGTTAGATAATTTTGAGATACATGCTTATGGCATATTGTTTTATAAGGTGTTAATAGTATTGACCTCCTACTTCGTATGTAGCCATCTTTGATATGAACAAAATAATGATTCAATTGTAGCAAAGAAGGTAAAAAAAGTACCATTTAAGGTTTGTTGCTACTTGCCGCTTATTCTGAGATTGCAAGGGTTGTATATGTCAACAGTCATTACTAAACATATGTTTCACCACATGCATCTTTTATCTTTGGATGATCCAAAGAGAGCTGACATGACTTAAAAATAAATGGTAGTGCAATTAAGCTTTTGAGTTATCCTTTGATCGAGATTTGATTAAATGTAGTCATATAAAAGAGAGTGAGAGATCATAGGCAAATTGCTCATCCAACTTGTCTCCAAAAGCCACTGTAAAGAGACCATAAAGTCAAATTTTTAGATCAATAGTGCATGGGTCAAAAAATAGCTTGAATGAGCAAAAATGCCTTAGTGTATCAATACAAAACATTATGTATCAATGTATAAAGTAATTTTTGCTCATAAGTATCGATACAACGAAGTATGTATCGATGCCAAGACGAAAAATGTTTCCAGTCTTGAGACTTAAAGGTATGTATCGATACTACATGGACTTGTATTGATTTTTTTGCTTGAGTATGGATACATTTGGCTAAAAATCACAATTTTAGCTACTACTAAAGCTATATCGATGCAAACATGCTAAATATCGATGCCACACTTTAGATATCGATGCCAAACCCTTTTGTATCAATATTGCATGTGAAAATTTGAATTTTTAGAAATGCAAGAGCTTAATATCAATACCTATGCATTAATATGACTTGCACGTACCTTTGGCTCTCTGAATTACTTCACTTTGTCAAAAAATGATGGGAAATTGATCTATTCTTATCATATAACTCTGAACATTCCAAGACAATGAACTTAATATGTTAGATGATAGTCTCTAATGCCTTAGATGATGGCCCTAACAAAATAGGGTGTCTATAGCTGCCCCTCTTTGATCATTGTTGAGTATCATGAATAGGGTGAAGATAAATAGACACCATTTTGGTCAGGGTAGGATGATGTTTCTTGAATACTTGTAGAAATAAAGTTTAATTAATGTTTTATCATAAATATACACTGTAATTCTGATGAAAGTTAGAAAAGTTTTTTTTTGAGATTTGACCACCCTAGTAAGCTTTTGGATCCTTTTCTAAGGTTTAACCCCCTTAGATAAATGCCAGCTCATATGGACTTTGACTTGATAAGTCATCAACTCTTTGTGGGTGGATTGGGTTAGTGCCTAGTTTTTTATGGACAAATTTGATTAGTACTTAGCTCTTTACGGACAGAGTCAACTTGCGTCTAGCTCTTTGTGGATAGACTCAACTGACATCTAGCTCTTTGTGGATAGACTCGATTGGTGCCCGGCTCTTTATGGACAAACTTGGTTGGTTTTTGGATAAACTCAATTGGCATTATTCTCTTTGTGGACAGACTTGATTGGTGTTCATCTTTTTATGGACAAATTCGATTAGTGCTTGGCTCTTTGCGGATAAACTCGACTAGTTTTTTGTTTAGTTCTTTATAGATAAACTCGATTAGTGCCTGACTTTTTGTGAACAAACTCAACTGGTGCCTGACTATTTATAGACAAACTTAACTGGCATCCAGCTCTTTCTGGACAAACTCTATTGGTTATAGGCTTTTTGTAGACAGACTCGACTGACGCTCTATTCTTTACGAGTAGACTCGACTGCCTTCCAGCTCTTTATGGACTAAAAGAAAAGAAGACATCTAGCTTTCTATGGATTAAAAGGAAAAAGGCATGCAACTCTTTGTAGATAAAAAAAAAATCCATTTTTTATGGATTCAAAAGGAAAATGCATCTAGCTCTTTATAGACTAAAAAGAAAAAAAAGTCTAACTCTTTCTAGACTAAAAAGGAAAAAAAAGTGACCAACTTTTTCTAGACTAAAAAATGTGAGCTTAGGTATCTTACCTATATGGCTTTTTGGTTTGTGAGCTTGTAAAGTCAAGAATTATTACCTAGAACCTTTTGGGGATTTTTGAATATAGGAATTTATACTTCAAGTTCTTTACTAGTTTAATTTTTTGTAAACGGGAGTTTGCACCTGAAGGATGTTAATTATTGTACAAAAGATGCATTAAGATGCAAATACATACTTACGTGATGCAAAAGTGATTACTATAAGAGCCCAATCTGTTGACTAATTTTGACCATTCTAGTTATTTGTTCTTAACACAGTTTGATAGGGTGATCTCTTTCTCGAGATTTACCAAGCTTATTCTAGATTTCTCAAGGTTTTGAATGTTAAGTTTACTTTTAGGAGGTATAGATGGCTTTTGATTGTGAAATGATAGTCCTGAGCTCGAATAACTTGTGTTTGGGGACTTCTTATTGGGTTGAGTTTGTTGGTAAGTATGGATGATTTTTGTTGCCAATTTAAATTTGGGCTTGTTTTTGGTAATCTCAATGGTCTGATCTAAACTCTGGTTATTGGTGGTAGTTAAAAAAGGACCCTTTACTTTTGGGCTAGGATTTACTAAGGAGAAGGTTTTGAACACATTTTTAGGATGTAAGAGTTTAAGAATAAGGCTAACAATGGTTCCAAGGTTCATTCTTGATCTTTAGACAAGAAACAAAATTCCTGAGAAGTTTCAATATTTTAAAGTAATGCTAGGAAATCTTGTTATCAATCTTGTTCATTTATCAAGCATTATGAATTAAATGATAACATGATGCAACATGGGATGTAAGATTTGCAGAAAAACTTTAAGGAAAATTAAGTGACTATATTTAAAAGAAAGAAAGTACAAGTTATGACAAATTCAGAGATCATAAAAGAAATTGGAGTTACAAAAGAGTCAAGAGTCCCTGATGCTAATCATATGAATATTCGTTGAGTGCTTTCGGAGACCATTCTCAAGTGGTTAATCCTTTCGGTGCTAGCCAACTCTCAAGAATATTCTTTGGATTACCCTATGGTAGGATGGTTGCCCCAAGGTGGGTAGACACCATTTTTTGGGTATAGGTAAGAATAGGATTTGGTAGAGTAAGTTAGCATAGAATAGATGGGTCAAGTTGTACTTTGGTATTTTGGTCAAGGAAAGGTGGTTCTAGATTTTGTTAAATCTTAACGAGATTTTGGTTGCTTACGCCTGTTTTTTGGGTCTTTAGCTTGAGCGAGTTCACTTTTTTAGATGTTCTCTTTTTTTAAAGAAGAAAGAGGATAGGATGCCCTTTTGGGTTTTCATCTTAGAATTCTTTTAGGCTTAGTATTTCTTTGTGGAATCAGAATTGATGGGATTAGGCAAATCATTGCCATCCATCTCAGTTAAAATCAAAGTTCCTCCAAAAAACATGTGCTTAACCACGTACAGCCCTTCTTAATTGGGAGTCCATTTTCCTTGAGCATCTTTATGAATCAAGAGGATTTGTTTGAGTACTAGGTCATTTTCTCATAACTGACGAGGATGGACTTTTTTGTTATAGGCTTTCATCATGCATTTTTTATACAGTTTCTGCTGACATATT
>JBBYHM010369112.1:0-14790 GCA_038381775.1 Adansonia rubrostipa | reverse complement strand
TCTTTTGTGATTTGATGATTACAAATGAGCTGGTTATGATTTTTCAAAGTTCTTTACATCCTTTTCTCTTGCACGTGCTATTAGCATCACGCTAGATCCAAAGTCAAATATTATTTTCCCCCGAAAAGTGATTTTTTAGATTTTTGGATTTTTTTATATTAACCCTTACTTAGTCACCTTTTCAATCGTACCTTAATTGACCCTAAAACTTTAGGATCAGTCTAGAATAAAATCCAAAATAGGGATAGGGTGATGCTATCCCGTGTTTCAACATTTGTCAAAATTAACCAATTTTCTGAAGTTTTCGTTTCAAGGCATTCAGATGCCTTTAAACAACCCTGATCAATCCCGTCGAGTCAAGAACACATGTCAACCTACCTTTAGGCTTAGATCAAAGTACGAACATTTTTTTAAAATTTTATCAATTTTAATTTTCTCAAATCCTATTTTTGTTAATTAAAAAATTAATAGTTTTGTTAAGAGACCCCAAAATGTCATTTTTGTAAAAAAAAAAGCTGATTTTCATCAATTTAAAATTTTTAATCTTGCTTTTTTCTTCAAAAATTGTTAAAAATCAAAATTTCTTTCTCTTAGATTCTCTTCGAACTTTTTCAAAATTCAAACTCAATTTTCATGTCTTAAACAACCAATGAATTCAAACGTATCTCAAAATTGTCAAATTTTTTATTTTTAGATAATCGGTGACAATTACAAGATACATTCTAATCGTTTCTTCCCCTTTTCTTTTTTTTGTGTGATTTATTTTATGCAATATTATTTCTTTTTCGTTTTACTAAGACGGTTCCTTTTGTGATGTTTACCTTGCATTCATATTTTTTAATTGTTTTCAAAAATCATCAAGGTAATGCTTCATGTCAGTATCCCTCTAGTGCTTGATACAAAACATCTTGTTTTCAAAATTAAATTCGAAGCTCATTTTTCTCAAAATCCCTATGTTTCCCACATTTCCAAGACTCAAATGGGATTAAAATTTTCCTTAAAACTTGAATTTATTTTTTATAAAAATTCATGCATAAAAGGGGATTATATCAAAATAATGACAAGTCAAAATTGAGGAAACTGAAACTGAGTTAAAACATGGCTAGAAGGTATTGATTTTGAGTGTTGCAGGAAGGTTCGTACCTCTTTTTGCCTAACCAACTCTCGAACCCAATCGTCAAATCTCTAGATCCCGTAGACTTTGAAATCGATATTTTAAGTTTTGTATCTCAGAATATCATTTTAAATAGGCATGCGATCATGCCTGGCCCCAATGATAGGTGGTGACTCTAAGTCTTTGGCAACTTCATGGTCACTATCCGAGACTAGTTGGACGACTAATTCATCTGGTGATCCCCCTTCATGATCAAAAGTTGAGAATCCATACTTTCTTGCTCCTGTCACTTTAAAATTAAAGAGTCCCGGCTAGAAGGGCACTTCTTTGTTAAGAAAAAAAATTTTTAAATCGTGCGTGCTTTCCTGCTCTACAAGGATTTCTAAGGGCACATTGATGACATAGGTTATTTTCAATTGTCTAGAGACTTAAATGCAATTTTGGTGAATTTGATGTCACTTAGGTCATTTTTCCACAATTTAGGGACTTTTATGTCCTTTCATGCATTTTGAGGTCATTTAGGCATTTTCCATGATTTAGGAATTTTTACACAATTTTATGAATGCTTAGGTCATTTTTGATGATCCAGTGATTTTTATGCAATTTTATAAATGTTGAGGTCATTTAAGTCATTTATGCAAATTTATCTATGTTGGAGTCATTTAGGTCATTTTTCATGATCTAGGGACTTTCATGTAATTTCATATATTTTAGAGATATTTAAGTCATCTCCATGACTTAGGAGTTATTATGCAAAATTTCATTCATTTAAATCATTTTTTATGATTTAAGGACTATTCCATAATGTCTATGCATATTATATCTATTTAGATTTTTTTGATAATTAAAGGATCATTTTGCAATTTCATGTATGTACTTTAGAGTAATTTTCATGATGTTATGCTTTAAATTTAATATATTTATATGTTAATTATAATATAATATTTATTTTTTCAAAAATTCAAAGCAATATCTCCGAGTTAAAATAGTCCATAGGTGTGCCTCCAGTATATGGAAGTCTCTTTATCGATTATTTTATACAAAGGAATACCCTCTTTAAACAAGTAAATCAAGATTTTCAATTTTCCCAAAAGTAAAACTTTTATATTCCTCTAGGTTTTCCGGAGGGGTACAAAAAATATTTTGATTTTTAAAAAATATAAAAAATTGATTTACTTAAGATGAGAAAAATAATATTAATTATAAATAATTTTAAAAAAGGGGAATTATAATTAAATACCTAAAAAATTAAAACCAATCATAATCGAGACTTTAGTTAATATGTAATTAAAAAGTACAAATTTTCAAGCATCATGAGAGGGATCGATCTTTATTCATAATTATAACCAACTCTGTACCCTTTCATTCGATTTTTAGTACAAATATAGGCCTTGAAGCTTGTTTTCAAGGGTTTCAGAATCCTTAAAATACAAGCTCTAGCAGGTAACCAATGTCACCTAGCCAAAACTAGATTAGTGATGACTTTGAGTTATTTGTTTATTTTGTAATGACCATTTAAGGTTAAATTGGACAAGTGATTTGTCTAATAATTAAGTCCTATCCCATACGAGAAAATAAAATTTATTTATTTAAGTTTGGTGTGTCAAAATTGCATTTGTCACGTTATGAGAACCTTTCCAAAATTTTATTTTTCTCTAGAAAATAGTAAACAACTATCTTCCTTGTAAAATAGAAATTAAGAGAAGAACTGGGAAAGGTGATTATAGTTGTGCCTTATGTCAGGATAAGGCTGAAATAATGAATAATCTCTTCATGCGTTGTAACCTTGCAAGAGCAATTTGGTTTGGATTTGAAATTGAAATTCGTATGCAAACAAAAAAGGTAGAGGGAGTCGATATGAGATACTAGATCAAGAAATGGATTTTATCTATTAATTATAAAGATCACAACAGTGCCTGGCTCTCTTTCAGTGTAGGGTGTATCCTTTGGTGTATCTAGATCTAAAGAAATGATACTATATAATCTGTTAGCAACCTTGCACTAGGCAAAGCATGTGATAAATCTATGTAACAAGGCTTGTCCAGCCCCTTCCAAGAAATCTGCTCACGCTACTCATGGTATTCGTAGGCCCATCACATATGAGGTTACAAATAATCACTCACTTCACTTCATCACCGCTAGGTTTTGGCTAGGTTGTCATCATTAGAACTAGGTCAAATGATAATATCGCAATCAGCTATGAGTTGATAAACCCGTATGATCAAGTGTTTGTTAAACTCATTTTTATCGGGGAATGCCTTATAAGGATTCATTCAATGAATGCTAAACTATTTATTATTTGGAGCAAGGACAAATTCTTTTAGTAGGTGATTCAGGTGCAAACAATCAGACTTTATTGGAAATATCTACCAATCTACTAGGACATTACAGATCTCAAATACAAGATAGGTAAATTGGTGATCATGTGACACAATCACCAGGCAAGTAAGGAAGTTTATAATCTGGCTACTAAAGTTGTGAGGAGCTTGATTATTCACCACTAGCCCTAATCTAACATCTTTTCCTTCTCACCTATTAATATTGCATATTTTGTTGGATATAAATGGCCTCATAAGTGTGTATAAATATGAAATACATATACCAATATGTAGATTATCTTACGTAGATATATAGTACATAAATACGTTGCATGATTGATATCCGTAGTAAATGAAAAATTATTCTCATAATGCCCACTAGAAGAGGAAGAAAATTTGGTTGTTGACATGTGTAAGCTAGGTCGCGCCTAAGCTTGGGCATGTGCTAAAGGTCAAATGAGTTTTATCATTTTAGAGCCCAGCCTGTTAGTTTTTTAAGCCCAACCAAACCAAAATTTATCAAGTCTGAATAAGATATTCCTATCCAATTTTTGAATTTTAAATGGATATCTCAATTTAAAATTCAAAAATAAATCTTATCTTGGTATTAGGAATGATGGTTGTAACTATGTGGGGATTTTGGCCTTTTTACTGAGGCTAAAAAAGAAACTAGCGAGAAGTTTTTTTTTTTTAGCGGGGAAAAATACTATTTTTTCCATCCACTCTTTTGTTGAGTCTACCATTGTTGTCCTTGAGAGAGACAACACACTTGTTCAATTCATTGTGTTATCATTGGTAAGTATTTTTGATTGGTAATGTGACTAAAAAGGCTTAAGAGATGAGTTATGGATACTATCAAGCACTCGAGGGACAGACAAATTTTGTCTTAAGATCAAAGATTCCAAACTTTAACTCAATCAGTTCTTCGGATTTAATAAAACCAAAATTTTTTATATTTTTTATCTGTTTGATTATTTTATTTTATTTATTTTAAATAAATAATGCCCAACATCTCTTATGTTTACTTTTAGATGTTTCTTCCTTTGTATTATTATTACCGGTCACTATAACTTTTCTCCATTTCCTCTGCTTCAGTAACGAAAAATAGAAAAGAAGAAAGACTTTAAAGCAATGAAGATTTTCTTTTTAGATAATGAGGTAATAAGAAATTATATTACAATAAAGTATAGAATCTTAAGTATTAGATTTGAAGGCCTTATAATTACTTAAATACCCTCAATAAAATATTTTAAATTCCTCGAAACTCCATCTTCCGCCATTTCCCTAGTAATTACTATTTAGAAATATTTTTATTATTTTTTAAATAATAATTTAAAATTTAATATAAAATATTTTTAATATTTTTATTATTTTTAAATAGTAATTTTTAAATTTAATATAAAATATTTTTTAATTATATAAGTTGGGGTTTGAGGGAATTAAGATTTTTGTTTAAGAGTATTTAGGTAATTAGAAGATCTGCAAATGTAATATTTAGATTCTTTCAATGTAAATATAATTTTTATTTCCTTTTTTCGTCAAATTAAAACCTTATTATCTTAAAATCTAATTTTCCCGAACAGAAAAGGCCTACACGACGACCGCTTAATTTGCTGGAAAAGAGTAGGTCCTAGAGCCCTAGTCAAAGACTGGCAAGTATATTACTGAAACGTGGCAAGCTCAGGGATAGACAGCCAATTAGGTAAACACAGGTCTCACGTTTTTAATTCGTTGATTAGGCGTTGGTCCCCTCTCCAAATCGACAGCTAAGAAAAAGAAAAGAATTGTTGTTTTGTAAATAATAAAATATCTGTTTATTTATTTATTTATTAATTTTTTAAATGAAAATATTAAAAAGTGTTATAACTATATCTTAAAATGATAATTGGTTTGTTGTCCGCTTCAGCTTTTGGACACAATATTAAATTGAGCAACAACTCAAATATTTTACATTTTTTATTATATTTTTTTAACCTTTTAGTGATAAACCCAAATTGAAATCTCTCTCTTCTCTTTTTTTTTTTAATAAATAATAAAATATTTGTCTATTTATAAATTGTTATGATTGATAAAATAAATTTATATTTTATATTTTTATTATAATTACATATATATACATTATTTATTTAAGAAAATTAAACATTCATTTAAGAAAATTAAAGAAAACTTTCTCAAAACTATTTTTTTACTTTTTTTAAAGTATATTATATATGAAGCACGTTAAATTTATTTAGTCATTTTTTAAGTTAATTTTTTTTAATATTTGGATATATTACTAATAATTATATTATATTAAAAAAATATTTTATGCTAAAATATATATTTTTGATTAGTCTGTAAGAATTACAACTAAAGATTATAAGAATTAACTGTAACATTAGAGTGAATTGTGTTATATATAATACGTTTGTGTAAGAAATCTTTAAAGGTAATATTTATATGTAGTTTATTACATAAAACATTACCAGATTTATATACAAACATTATAAGTTTTACATAAAAATATTATCAAATCTATAATGTATTACGTAAAACATTCTTTTAAGAAAACTAACTATAATTTTCTCAAAATATATTGTATATGTAGAAAATTAATTTTTGTAGTAACTTTTCAAATGAAAAAAGTTATCATATTTTTTATTTTAATAATTTATTCGAATATATTAGTAATAATTATATTTTATTGAAAAAATTAATTTTAAGATAATATATATTTTTATTAGTTGGTAAAATTATAACTAAAGATTACAAAACTTACATATAAATATAGCAATTTATATAATATTTATATTTAATTTGTGTTATATGTAATATATTTATGTGAGAAATATTTGAAGTTAATGTATATATGTAATTTGTTACATATAAATATTATAATTTTTACATACAAACATTACCAAATCTGTAATGTATTATATAAAACATTCTTTTAAGAAAATTAACTATAATTTTCTCAAAAATATTTTTTATTTTTATTAAATATATTATATGTAGGAAATTAAATTTTGAATTAATTTTTGAAGTGAAAAATTCCATAATTTTTTATTTTAATAATTTATTTGGTATATTAGTTATAATTATATTTTATTGATAAAAATTAATTTTATGATAACATATATATTGTTTATTAGTTTATATATAATTTGTGTTATATGTAATGTATTTGTGTGAGAAATCTTTGAATGTAATAATTGTATATAATTTGTTGCATATAAATATTATCAGATTACATACAAACATTACAAGTTTTATATAAAAACATTATCAAATTTATAATATATTATGTAAGATATTCTTTTAAAAAAATTAACTATAAATTTCTCAAAATTATTTTTGATATTTTGTTTATGTAGAAAATTAATTTTTGTAGATATTTTTGAAGTAAAAAAAATTTTATATTTTTTATTTTAATAATTTATTTAGGTATATTAATAATAATTATATTTTGTTCATAAAAATTAATTTTATGATAAAATATATATTTTTATTAATAAAAAATAATTTTTATAGTCTACATAATAATAAAATTATATAACACTAAACTAATAATACTAATTTTTAAAATATTTTAATAAAAAATTATTTAAAACTTTTAAAAAATTAAAACCTTTCCAACCGGCTAGCTGGTTGGAAAAGTTTAAAGCTCCCTAATATGGCGAGTGTGATGAATTGTATTTTATATAAGTCAATGTACATTATTATATTACATTAAATATTTTATATTCAATCCCTAATTTATAAAACAAAAAATATTCTATTAAATCCTAAATTATTATTTTAAAAATAAAAATATTTTATATTAAATCTTGAATTGCTATATAAAAATTATTTTATATTAAATTTTATAATTTTATATATCATAAATAAGATATAATGTATCCTATTTATAATGCGCATAAATATTATACATTACATATTATAGATTATATATAACATATTATAATATATAAAATATCAAATTAATATAAAAATAATAAAAATAAAATATATTTAATATTAAATCCTGAGTTATTATTTAAAAATAATGAAAATTTAAAAATATTTTATATTAAATCTTAAATTATTTTTTAAAAGATAAAATAATATATATTATATATTAATAATATGTGGGGCTAAGGAAACCGACCCCTCAATAAATTACATATAAAGTATATATAATATATATCATATATAACAAAAATTAAAAAATATTATATATTATATATAAATTATATATTAAAAATATAATTTAAAAATAATAAAAGATTAAAAATATTTTATATGAAAAATAATTACTATTTAAAAATAAAAAATAAGAAATTATTTTATGTTAAATTATATACTATTACGCATTAGATATAATATATAATGTATATTATATATAGTATATATCATATATTATATATATAATATATATTATACATAATATACATTGTATATTACAATAAATGAATGTACGACTCATGATAATTGAATGTACGAATAAGCTTAACTAAATGTACAAGACTCTAAAATCAAATCTACGCTAAGCTTTATGGCCATGAACCGTATAAAAATGTCAGAGAGCAATTATTCACATTAGTTGGACACTAGATATGACAATCACATAAGATGTACATATGCTAAAAAGTTAATGTATATTTAACTATAACATACATTAGGTAGTATGCGCATAACGGAATGCGCTTATACGTTAGATGCATGTAGGAAACAGTAAAAGTTAAATCTTAGTACCCATAAGTAAATGTACATATGACAATAAATAAATGTATGGAACACCATAATTGAATATAGAATGAGTTTAACTAAAGGTATGAACGGTTATAACTAAATATACGGATGACTATAAATGTATGTACAAGACCCTAAAACCAAATTTACGTTAAACCGTATGACCATGAACTGTATCAAAATGTTAGAGAGAAATTATGCATATTAGTTGGACACTAGATATGACAATTATGCAAGATGTACATATGATAATAAGTTAATATACATTTGACCATAACATAAATTGGGCAGTATGCGCATAATGGAATGTGCTTATGCAATAGATGCATGTAGGAAACATTAAAAGTCAAATGTTAGTACCCATAAATAAATGTACATATAACGATAAATGAATGTACGAATCACCATAACTGAATGTACGAATGAGTTTAACTAAATGTACGAATGACTATAACTAAATGTACGAATAACCGAAAATGAATCATAAGCCCTAAAACTGAATCTATGCTAAACCATATAGCCATGAATCGTATTAAAATGCCAGAGACTAAGTTTGCACGTTAGTTAGACATCAGATATGATAATCACGTATGATGTACATATGCTAATAAGTTAGTGTACATTTGACCATAATACATAATGGAATGCATTTACATCTTAGATGCATGTAGGAAACATTTGATGTCAAATGTTGGTACCCATAAGTAAACGTACATATGATGATAAATAAATATACGAATCACCATAATTGAATGATCGAATGAGTTTAACTAAATGTATGAATGACTATAACTAAATTATAGATGACTAGAAATGAATGTACAAGACCCTAAAACTGAATCTATGCTAAACCGTATGGCCATGAACCATATCAAAATATCAAAGAGTAGTTGTTGACATTGGTTTGAGATCAGATATGATAATTAGGTAAGACACTAATGTGCAACACGAGTGAAACTTGTAATTCAATTATGATTATATTTTATATTTTTATTATTTTTAAATAGTAATTTAAGATTTAATATAAAACTTTTTAATCTTTTATTATTTTTAAATAGTATTTTTAATATATCTACAATTTAGTGTCGATTTGATTTTAAAGTCTTTACATTCATTTCTGATCATCTGTACATTTAGTTATGATTAGTGGAATACATTGTTATATTTTTCTGTACATTTAGTTATAGTGAGTCATATGTTTATTTCTTATAATATACAACGCATATTATATATAATATCTAATATATATGTGGGGGGATATGTGTGAGGGAACTGACTCCCTATTCCCCCCAAGATATATAAAATATATAGGATATATAATATATCATATATATAATATACATAATATACATTATACATTATATATAATATATAATAATATGTAATTTAACATAAAATATTTTTTATTTTTCAAAGAGTAATTATTTTTAATGTAAAATATTTTTAATTTTTTCTTACTTTTAAATAGTATTTTTAATATATATAATTTATATATTATATAATATTTTTTAATTTTTGTTATATAATATATATAATATATAATTTATATATAATATGTTAAGGGGTCGGTTCCTTTACCCCCACATATCATATGTAATATATAATATATATTATTTTTTATTTTTTAAAAAATAATTTGAGATTTAATATAAAATATTTTTTATTTTTATTATTTTTAACCAGTAATTTAGGATTTAATATAAAACATTTTTATTTTTTCATTATTTGTTAAATAGTAATTTAATGTTTAATATAAAATATATTTTTATATTTTTATTTTTATTTTTTATAAATACTTTTTTTAATATATATAAATATATATAAAGGGGAAGGGTTGGTATTTAATATAAAATATTTTTTATTTTTATTATTGCATATTCAAGATTTATTATATATTATAATATATTATATGTAATATATTATGTATACTATATATTATATATAGTATACATTATATATTATATATAATAATATATAATTTAATATAAAATATTTTTATATAGTAATTTGAGATTTAATATAAAATATTTCTATTTTTGAAATAATAATTCAGGATTTAATATAATTCAAGATTATTTTATAATTTGAGATTTAATATAATATTTTTATTTTCTAAATTTGAGATTTAATTTAAAATATTTTTAAATTTTTATTATTTTTAAATAGTATTTTTTAATATATATAATTTTTATGTAATATATATTCTATAGCACATATAAATATATATTGGTTGAGGGGGTTAGATCTTTTTGTAAAGGCATTGACTCCCCCTTTTAAGAGAAAATACAGGCAAAAGGAAATGGAATAAGGGGTAAAGAAATAATTACAATCTCTTTATTAATAATTCTAATAATTTTTTCCTTTTTAAAAATTATTTATTTTGATTTCACTTTTTTTTAATAATTATTAGTGCATTTTCTTTTCTTTATTAAGCATCAAATAAAAATATATTTAATATAAATATCTTCATTTTTTTTGTAACATGCCAAAAAAATAAAAAACCTTTGTCAATAGTATGGGAGTTTTCCAAAACACGCTAAGCTTATGGTGTAATAGACTAACAAAAAAAATGTAGATGGTATTGTTATCTTTGGTTCATTTGCATTAAGTTTAGGCCAGATCTAAATTTAATATTAATATTATTTATGTTTGTTTGGCTCGGTTGAAAATATGGGTTCAAAATTTTGTCTAAGTGCATCCATATTTGTTATTGGATAATCAAATCTGTTTAGGCCCGCCAATATTATTTTTTCTAATTTATTTTTTTTAAATTTAATCTTTAATAATTTAATAATTTTATTTTATTAAGTTTTAAATTATAAATAACTTAACATATTTTTTAATATTTATATTATGATATTATATATATGTTTTCTTTAAATAAAATTAATTACCTAATATATATATGAAAATATAAATCAATATATACTATATAATTATAAAAAAGAGTTGGGCTGAGCCAAGCTAGGACCTTGAAAGTTGAGCCGTGGCCTGACCTATTTTTTTAATAGGCCTAAATTTTTTGCTAGAACTCATTTTTTTAGGCCTAAAATTTTATCCAAACCCTCTCAAATATTGAACGAGCCTTCAAACGATAACTCGATGCATGGCCAACTCTAGGTATTAGCATAAATTAGGAGCAAATAAGGAAAAAAATAAAAGTTAGGAGTTTTCATTTATTAGGATTATTTAAGGATAAAAAAAATTAAAGATTGATTAGACAAATGGGTTATTTGTTAATTACTTGACGGTAGTTACACTTTTTTTTTAAAATTAATTTCTTTCAAAAATCTCACAATTCTGGGCCCTATCATTGCATTCATTTTCATAGCATGAATCAATAAAACAAACAATGAGTATGCAATAAGTGATTGCAATTTTATGACTTTACATATATATATAAAAGTAAAAATTATAATTTAATAAAGTATTATACGGCATATTTAACACAACTATCTATAACTATCCTTAAAAAATAATCCCCCAGATCAGTATTGGACCTTGATCAAGGAGATTGAATCCAAGCTCTTTTGGGCCATTAGTCTATGGTTCAAGAGATGTGTTGGAGCTAATTTTGAGTTAATGATGTATTAATTGGGTTCTATTGGGAGTTTACCCCTATGTTGCTTACTAAGCAATGTCATTAGCTATGTATTTGGGAGGTTAATTAGGTCATTGGTATTTCAAGGAATGTGTTGAGACTAATTTTGGTTAATAATGTATCAATTGGGTTTATTGAGATTTCACACCTAGGAATATGATTTTACTAAATGTATTAAAATGTGGGTTAAATAGCACAAAATTCCGTGAACTTTATAAGTTTACCTAATTAAGCACCTATACTTTTATTACATCTAAATAAGCCCTTAGATTGTGCTTGATAGAGTAGAAAAGTTGAATGATGGATAAGAAAGAGTGGAAAAGTAGAAAGGAAATGAATTTTTGAGTGTACTTGATAGGGAAAAAAATGAGAAGAAAAAAATAAGAAAGATTATCATTTTTCACACCTATTAACAAAAGCATATCACTCCAAATTGGAAAGAAAAGAGGAAAAAAATGAAAGTGGTGTCGCAACGTACCCCGAGGGTGGATCTTCGTGGATCTATGAGTGCGTATGACTTAAAATATTTTCCTGACTTGGAAATGTCTTCTTGACCGAGACTTTTCTTTGGCGATGTGATGAGAATGAAAATGTATGGATTCTTAACTTGTGGTATAGTAAAAGGGACCATAAGATAAATCGCTCATCTTATTGGTCTTAGATGACCATCACGAAATGGTCAATGCTTAGAGTCGCCACTGATCATTGCAGGCTAGGCATGATCGGATGCCCATTGAAACCTATGTTTTAAGTTACAAAACTCAAAACATCGATCCCGTGGTCTACATAATGCAAAGATTCACCGTTTGGGTTTGGGAGTTGGTTACCCGCGATGAGGTATGAACTTCTTCATGACACCCGAAATCGGTATCTTATTAGCTATGTCTTATCTCGGTTTTGATTCTTTCGATCTTAACTTATCATTATTTTGATATAACCCCTTTTAATGCTTGAACTTTATAGAAATACAAATCTAGGTTTTGATGAAAAGATTTAATCTCATATACACCCCAGAGAGATGGGGAATATAGAGATTTTTGATAAAAATGACCTCTGGATTTTACTTTGAAAATGGAATGTTCCATTTTGGGCACTGGAGAGATACCCACATGAAACATTACCTTTAATTTTATTTGGAAGCATTTTGAAAACATGAATGCAAATAATCATCACAAAGAAATCATTTTAGTAAGGCAATAAATGAAATAACATAACATGGATCATTCAATGCAATGATAAAAAAAATGGGTGGACTGTTGAAATTTATCTCGCTATTGGCATTGATTATCTAGGAATAATCGAATTGAAAATTTTTGAAATGCATCTGGGTTTCTTGATTAAACAAGGTTTGTTTGACATATTTATAGGAGTCCGGGAAAGAGAAAAATTTAATTATAGTCAAAAGACAGGGTAAAGTACCCCTCAAAAAGATGAGGTTGGAGTATCCCCATAGATAATAAATAATTTTGACAAAGGAATTTTTTTTTTAATCTTGACAATTTTGAAAAGTGGGGTTGGAGTATCCCCTTGGAAGGTCGGAGTTGGAGTATCCCCATAGATGACAAATCATTTTGACAAAGGAAGATTTTTTAATCTCAATAATTTTGAAAAATGGGATTGGAGTATCATCTCGGATGGGCGGGGTTAGAGTATCCTCAAAAGTGACACGTCTGACACTCTTTAGAGAGTCGAGTTGGAAACCTTAAGTTGACAAAACTTTATGATTTAGGAAATGTGTGAGCATTTAGACAACTTTTGACAAAAGAAATTATTGTGAATGATGATGGTAAAGATGTAAAATATGTTTGTGCCTTTGTACGAGCCTATGGGAGGTCAAAGCATGTTCTTGAGTCTAACTAGGTTGACATAGAGACATTCGAATGTCTCAAGACAAAATTCGAGAAAACAACTCGATTTTGACCAAAATCGAAAACAGGGGACAGCATCGCGCTATCTTGCTTCCTAAAGTTATTCTAAATTGATTCGAAGGATTTAGAAGGTGGACAAGACACCGTTAGAAAGGTGACTCGATGAGGGTCATTCGAAAAATATTCCCACTATCCCAAAAAGTCACTTTCTGAGAGAATAAATTTTCAAATTTGCATCAATTTTGCTACTGGCAGAGCATACAATGAACAAGGTGTGTCACACTTTGAAAAATCATTTTGGACTTATTTGGTATCAGAAAATTGAAAATAATGCATTTCCAGAAAGGTAATTTCATGAAATTTTTAGGAAAAATGTTTGAACAATTTGGAAAATTCATTTAGTGGGCCTGAATGGCCCAACCAGAATACATGTTCGGATTCCAAAGGTTTTGGATAGTTTAGATTTGAAAAATCATAACTTTCTCATCCGGACTGATCCAGGGGTGAATAAGACAACATTTTAAAGATAATTTGACATGATTTGATAGAAAAATATCAAAAAATTCATAAAAAATCGTTTAAGATTTTAAAGTGATTTTTCAATTTGTAATAGTTGTGCTGCTAGTAGGGGACAAAGTAAAGCAGGGGATATCTCTTATTTTTTTATGTCTATGGGTCCAAACTCGAGTCATTGACATTCGAACGTCTATGACTGAAGGGAAAGAGTGGCATGAGCATCACAAGCTCATTTGCATAGCCTTGAAGTAGTTTAGGATGATGAAATAGCTCATTGATCGCACCACTCAAGGTTTTGACTCAAGAAAAAGGCACAAACATTTAGGGAATAGTTGTAAGACCATTTTCATTTTAAAATCAAAAGATTTAAGCTTGTTTAACCAAGATTCTAGATCTGGAAAACTTAATTTTCCTTAAGGTATTTTGCTAGCTTTAAGGAAAATGCTAAGTCCATGCTAATCCTCATTGGTTGAGGTTAACAAGCTTGGCTTGGGGGGTTTTGAAAATCAATTTTTATCAGCCATCAAACATGCATTTTGAAAACAAACATACAAGAGGATGGCATATAACATGAATGGGGATGCTTATTTTACTAATGGCCTAGACAAAGAAAGTGTTATGCACTTTGACAAGAAAATGTTATGGATGCTGAAAATGATAATG